>NDGN011347651.1:0-18208 GCA_002564285.1 Tympanoctomys barrerae | reverse complement strand
CTCATCTTCTGTGCTGTCTCCTTCGAGGGCCTGGCCCTGTCTGACTGCCTATAATATTTTTATGTAACTGGGCTGCCTGCAATACTCACTCTGAAGACCACTTCTTCACTTGACCTCTAGATACTACAGAAATATGCCAGAGTGTAGCCACTCCTCCCCAACCTCTCTGCCACACCCAGGAGCACACTGCCCACCAGGCCTGGCCCACTGCTTTGCTTCAGACATCCTTCCCCTACCTGTCTATGGCCTATCTGGCCTTTCAAGATGGCACAGATGCCACCTGTCTTACAATAAAAGTACGATCCTCCCTTTCTCTAGGTTCCTCTTCTCTCTGTGTCCATCTGGAATCAAATTAGCTGGGCCCAAGTGGAATTTGCTCCTCAGAGCGGGGCAGTATCTGCATTGTGTGTTCCCACAGGGCAGAGCGCCTGGTCTGGCACTCTTGGGGACTGGTAGCATTGGCCCTCTAAAACACTGCAATTTTTTCTTCACCAGGGATCAAACTCAGGACCTTGCAATTGCCAGCAGGGGCTCTCTCACAGCCTACTCTGCACATTTTGAGGCCAGGAAGACACAGAGGAGGGGGCCATCAGGCACTCAGGAAGGAGTCAGGAATCAGCAGAGAAAAACCGAGGGCTTTCTTTTCCTTCTGCTCCTCACTGAAAGCTGTCCCGACTTCCTTTCACTTCTTTTAGAACCAGGAAGACATGCTTGTGACCAAATTTAGCAAGCAACCAAAAATGAAAATGCAACCCATATTTTAAAATCCATTTCAACAGCTCCACCCTACTTAAGGGAAGAGCTTTCTGGGCCATGGGGGTGAGGGACCAGCAGCAGGCACAAGTGGCAAAGACAGCTGCCATGCTGTGGCTCTGGCTACAGGAGAGGGTGAGGTCCTCTCAGACAAAGTGCTTCACCCTCAAAGGGGTGGGACAATGAGACCTCAAGAAGAGCAGACCCAGGCCAGGGCCAGATGAGCCCAAACTCAAGGAAGCACCTGCTTGGCTTCTCGTTCCTGCCAATAGCTGTTAGAGTGGAAAGACGCTTCCGGAGGCCACCTCAGAGACCAGCCACAGCAAACTCACTCCTCCCGGCGCACCGTTCCTTTTAGCACTTTGTTCTACTGTGTTTTGTGAAAAACAAGGGGAAACCCAGGGAACTAAACAGTCACCACCTTGAAGAATAATAGGCACCAGGTACTGGGTGAGCAGAATGCCTCAGGTGCTCTCCGGGGAGGTTTAACATTTTTGTTGCCAAAAATTCTAAATGAGTTATGCTACCTTGGAGGGATTTCCATAAGAGAAAAAGATGTCTTTATGGGCCAGATGAATAAGATGACTTTGTCAGGCACAAACGTAAAGACAGCTCCGCAAGCACAGCATGTAAGAGGCAGTTTGGATAAGGCTGCTATGAAACGTACTGTTTCTTTGGCTGTTTTAATAGAAACAAAGAGCCAGATTAAAGCAGGCCACAAGCTCACCGATCTCAATTCCTATCAGCCCTGAGGGGACCCATTCTCTCTCCCCCCCAACCCAAAACTTGGAGCTGGAAAATACTGCCTTTGTGAGTTTGCTATGAAGATAAAACAGGGTAGTACTGCATGTGAAAATCAGATCACGGGGCGACGTCCAGTGACAGTGCACATGCAGTGCACGGTAACTGTCATGACGGGTTATATAAGCCCTGGCATTTGCACTGAAGAAGAGATTTTTTTCTAGGGGTGGGAAGAACCTAAGGGTGCTTGTTGAATTCATGTACAAAATCCATGTTTTAAAAAAATGGATTCTGCATTGTCCCAGGGGCAGCGCTAGGAGTGCTGAGCAAAAGCTATTTTAGAGCCAACTTCAACCAAATAAAACAACTGCAATGATGAAGACTACAAGCAAACGTTCCCAAGCAGTGCTGCCTGTGAGAGCAAACGTTTATGTGATTCTTTGAAAATATTCTCATGTAGTTCCCAATTTTTGTAGGTGTGATAAAAAATACAGTGACTATTTTAAAAATCATTACAATAAAAGTCACATTGCCTCAAAATACGCTCCCTCATTTGAAACACATTTATTCCATTATTCTTGCCACTTTGTGAAGTTCTGGAAGCCTTCTCTTATGAGTGTCTCTAGTTGTATTATGCTGCCTTGATGTTCGAAATTGATTCAAAATACTTACCTTTCTTGGTCATTCTAACTTTGGGTGACAGCCAGCAGTTGTATGCTGCCAAAACCAGTAAGCAGGGTGGATGAAGACACACCATAATGTTTTTATTTGACAGAAATTTCCATAAATGTTTTAAATTGATTCAGGACATTGAAGCAGCCATAGAAAGACCTTCAGGAAAGAGAACTTCCAGAACTGCTTCAGAAAGTAGCAAGAACAATGGGATACATGTGCTTGAAGGGAGGAGAGCTATTTTGAGGGGAATTAATGGCAATGCACCTTTTACAGTGGTACATTTTTAAAATTTGTAAAATTTAAACATTCACAATATGTTTTTAATTACACAATAGGTTTTAAATAATTTGAGGAAAAAAAGGTATTAAAGAACCCTTGGTCCCCTATGCACTTACATTAGGAATCTAGTAGTAAGAATAGGAAGCCAAGTTTGACTTGAGACTCTACCAAATGTGAACCTAGTTTCCAAGTCCCCAAAATGGAAATACACTCACCCTTTGGGATACAGCAGACATCCTGACAAGTCTCCTCAGGATCCCATTCCAGGAGTGCAAGGTCTCACAGAAGACATGATCAGGGGCCTTGGGAGCCATTTTGGCAGGGAGGGAGTCCTTGCCCATGCCTAGGACCACCAAGTGCTCCCAGTCTGGGCAACAGCAGTGTGGCTGGACCTGCTCCTCCCACCAGGGCCGATCTCACACTCTGTATGTGGCTAAGTCTCACTGACTCTTAGTTAAAAGCAGACTGGAGCTAAATGTTCCAAGATAGATCTTGCACTGAGACACAAAGGGGTGGGAAGGTGACAGAACTTCCCTAGCTGTAAGCTAGTGGGCCAACCTCTTCTTTCTGGGGGCCTCCAGGTTCTTTATCCATAGTTGCTGGAGATGGAACAGAGCAAGTTCTAAGCTGCTTCCAGCTCAGCGTCAGCAGCTTGATGCTGCAGGCCGCAGGCCATCCTTCTTCACACTGCCCCAAAGTCTCCACAGTCCAGCAGGCCTAGGAAGCTTTTGGTCCTTATTGTTCCGCTCCCATTTTTAATGAGGCCACATCTGGAGTGCATCGTCCCTCATCCCTGTTTTGCACAGCTCCTCACAGCTGGGTCCCCATAAATCAATTTGTTCTGCAGACAAGTTCCCAGAATGATTCCAGAATCTGACCTAGAAACAGCAGTTTTATTTCTCTCCAGCATCTGATTCCAAATGCTGTGCGGGGAGCCCAGTCCACCCTGGAATAAGCGAGCTGTCTGGATCGCATGGCGAGAGGATTTGGAGAAGGGCATAGGAGCCCTACAGTCCCTCTCACAAAGCACTGACCCCAGCTCTAGAGTGAAAAGATGGCTTCAAGGACCCCTAAACTCCCTGCAAATCTTGGATTCAGAGTTTTCCCAGACAGCTGAAATAGCACGGAAGGGAGGTGAGGTGCACACTTAATCTCCCTGCAGTGGCCAAGGGAGGGGACCTCGAGCCTTCTGTTCTTTTGCAGACAGCACCAGACTCTACTGAAGAGCAACTGATGCTGTCCTCTTTGCTGCTGCGGTTCCCAAGCTGTCTCTGGGAGCCAGTCGCTTGGAGACTTTGCTTAGCCTTCACCCTCTATGCCCCCAAGAGCACCGCCTGAGTACCAGGGTGTCCTGGGAGTCTGCTTCCTCACCTTAGTTCATATAATCCCCAGACCTTCCGAGGTAGCCACCAGAAGTCGATACTAACAAGAGAGGAAGCTGAGGCTGGGTTTCAGTGGGTTGTCCAAAGTCCAAGCAATCAAAGTGCAAGTACAAACCACTGAAAATCCTAACTTCTTTTCAATCTATTATGTTAAAAAAAAAAAAAAAAAGTCATATTTGCTCCTGGTCTCCCTACCAATAAGAACTTGGATTCAGATCCCACCAGAGTAATTTTTTAAGGTAATTTTTATCAAAAGAGTCCATGAACTTAGCTTAGAAAGGCAGGTAGTCCTCAAGGTTTCTGATGAAGCCAGCCACCTGTATCACCCCTCCTCGCCCCTCCTCACCCCCAGAGGGGGCTCCTGAGAAGGACCCGCCTGCAACTCTTCTGAGTACCTCTTCCTACATCTGCCTCCATATTTCAAGTAACATTTTAGCCTTGGGTTGCTAGGATTTTTCGATTTTGGGTTATGACTACTGACTTCCCACTATGGAAGTGGAAGGTTTTGTGCTCATGTGCCACCAGCTCTTTCATTCGTGCATGACATAAACACATATGCACCACCCCTTCCCCACTGCACAGCTCACCAATGGCCTTTTGTCCCCTTCTAAGCACCCAAGGTCAGCCTGAGGCTGGCTGGACCTCCCTGCAGGAATTCAGAACAGAGTCTTGCCCTCTGGATAAAGCAGCAGATTTAGTGCAAACATCTGTCTTCACTTCCTCCCCAAACCAGTGAAAACCATATCCCACGAGGACACGCCGAGGAAGCTAGCAGTGCCTAGCTTGGAGCTGAGGGGATCTGGGGACATTTCAGAGGGGCTGTCCTGAGGCTGACAGAGCAAACTCTCTGGGTGGCCTCTGAGAAGGCTCCATTGCAACAAGGGAAGCCACATCTCAGCTTCGCTGGGAAGACACCAGGAACAGATGGGCCCGTGTCAAGGGAGGACGTCCCCTCACTGGCAGTGGACACATTAGGATGAGCTGACCACATGATGGGGACATAGAGGAGGGATCCCTGAGAAGTGTACAACCCAGTAATTTGTCTTTATAATGGTTGGCGATCAGAGCCTGGTGGAGCTTGGCAGTCTCTCTCGGATTAATAATTAGAGCTTCCCAGCAGGCACACCCATCTGGTCATTTCTTTATAGGATGCTGAAAGAACTGTCTTAACTACATTCCCATGAGCAATCTCTTCCTCTGACCCCTGCCTTTTAAAAGAAGGTTCCAGATGATTCACAGAGGAACCATGACTCCAGGGTTGGGACAGAACCCTCCATCCCAAGGGTATTAAGCACTCTGACAATGGATAGGGGCTGCATGGGGCAATCACAGCTGACTGTAGGCCTCTCTGGCAGTGCAGCAAGTACCTCAAAAGGGGAAACTGAAGAAATGGCCCCAGCCCCGAGCCCCCAACCCGACCCCTTAATGTAACATAGCAGAGTGTAAGCATGGGCAAAGGCAAGTTCTGCCTGGCCCCAACCACATGCAGAGGAAGCGGTCTGGTCCCTGCGGCAACATGTGGACCACTGTTCCTGATTCTTCTCCCTGATGAGACACTTTTAGAAGTGTGCTTGCCCAGAGATATAAATCAGCCATGATGTCCTGTATTCTCCAAGCAGGACCGGCTTGTCACACACCAGGGCCAGTGGTGTTACATAAATGGGTCAAAGGGGAGGGCTGGCCTTAAGTCAGGGTTATGAGCTGTGGGACATACAGAAAACTCTCCTGAGAGGCAGGATACAGCAGGAAGAGCTGAGCGGCACTGCCGGCTATGTGTCCAGTTTCTGACCCTCCCTGTGTCCCCTGGTCTGTATCTCCAAGCCCGGGGGCACAGCCATGGACTAGCACCTGGCTCACTGGCTGTTTGAGAATTAAGTTAGCTCTTTTGTACAAAGCACTTAGCACAGTACCCACTTCATGGTATTATTACTATGTTTTATTATTGGCAGCAGACAGGAAGCAGCAATCTGAACCTAAGGGACCTTTAAAGATCAGACAGAATAATACCTGCACAAAGAAATCCCCTAAGGTTGTGTATAAAGGTGAGAAATGCAGGTGGCAATCCAGTAAATCTTACGAACATTAGGAGACAGGAAGAGTCAGTGTCTCCATGTCTACAGAGTGCCCCATGCTGTGGGCAGCACTTTTAACATCAGGATTAAAGAAAACACTGGGCCAGCTTTCAGTGCCACCATCGCTGCTTCCCATCATTGCGCTGCCCCTGTGGCGCAGAAGCCCACAATGTCGGGCCCCACTGGGGACTTGGGCATGCTGGTGGAGGCAGCCACAGAAGGGGAGGACGATGGTCTCGAGGAAGCAGAATATGCTGCCATCAACTCCACGCTGGACCAGATCAACCCCTGCCTGGACCGCCTGGAGGAGAATGACCACCTCCGTGCCTGGCTCCAGGAGCTGCTGGAGTCCAACCGGCAGACATGCCTCAAGTTCCAGCAATAGCTTGGGAAGGGCCCTCCAGTAGCTCTGGAAGACCCCAGCTCCTAGGATATGAGAGCCCTTGGGACAGGTCCCAACCCTGTACCTTGGGCCAGGCTCTACCTAGGCACTCACCTTCTGGCCTCCACTTCCTCTTGAGGGTCTACCATTGGTCCCCTTGTGGGTCTGCCTGCCTGTGCAAGCCCCACTACCCAGTGTCCCTCCTGGGGCCAGGTGTGGGCTGGTCATCCACCCACCAGTCTGTCCATCTCCCGGGTATGCCCACTCTGTCCAGGATCGAGCATCCCCATGAAACTGGTTTATCACACCTCTTTAAAAAAAAAGAAAACACTGATTGGACTTTTTTTTTTTTTGGCCTGCTCAGCCTGCCCTGAGGGCAGGGCTAGTGCAGTATGTGGTGCCAGGGATCTAACCAAGGTCCCCTGCCCCTGCCTAAGCTTGCCTAAGCAGGCACTTTAGACCCCTGATCTATCTCTCCAGCCCTGATTGGACTTTATAACTTAATATAATATACCACAAGCAGCATAATGTAAAAATAGAGTGCCATTTGACACTTTAAGAAAAACAACAAGCTAGGCATGGTGGCTCACACCTGTAATCTCAGCACTTGGGGGCTGAGACAGGAGGATCACCATGAGTTCAAGGCCAGGCTAAACTGCGTAGGGAGACACTCATCAAAACAAAACAAACAAAAAAAAACAAAAAAAAAAAAAAGGAGAAGAAGGAAAAAGGGGATGAAGGGGAAAGGAAGGAAAGGGAAGGGAAGGCAACCCAGGCCATCTTCAGAACAGATTACTACATACAACGACAAACCCTGACAAGAGCACACTGTCTCTAACTACTGTGTGACCTCAGACACAGCCCTTCTAGGTGTCCCATCCATGGTCCGCTGACTTGGGAGATGTTTCAGGCCAACGGACGTGGCTTCCACAAAAGCACTGCTGTGTTCCCTGAGTTGACATCACCATCTAGTGTGTCATGCAAGGAAGACACGATGATTCAGCCAACCAAGAGCTTTCTTTTCTTCCTGTCCCCTCACATTAACATCTTTCTATTCAAACCAGGGCTCACAAACTAGAAGCAACAGTGTGCCCTATTGCTTGTGATGTATGGATCTTGTAACATATACAAGATTCCATCCTAGATCTTACGAACTTTAACATGATGCCAGGTGGTTCCATGGAGCCTGCTTACATGTGAAAAGCACTATCTGAGTAGGAGGGAAAAGGGAAGTGGTTAGTAGCATAAGACATCTCCGTTTCACAGACACTCAATCCATAAAGCAACCCAGAATTGACCATTAACTAAAACAAATTGTCATGAAAAAAGCTTATCACAAGATGAAGATTTTCTTTCTTGGGGCCTTTTAATGTCTTCAGAATGGAACCTTTTTGAATGTTTAAGATGGGACAACAGGGATAGGATACCTGAACCCAGATCTCCAACCACAATGGTCCTTTCCACATTGTCATTGATGGAACAAGCACCCTAGAAGTCTGATTCCAGGAATTCCACCTGAACTTGGCTATGCCGAGTACCTAGAGGCCACCAGGGTCCCTGTCCGTGTGTCTTCATCTTGAGGTGGCAACTTACTTCCCAAAGGCAGCAACAAACTCAGTGAGCAATCTCTAGGGCAGGGGTAGCAAACCTATAGCCATGGCTATGTGTTGTGTGTCTTTCTTTTAAGATGAAAGATGTTCATGCATGAGTTTTTTCTAAACTAAAACCTCAGTATTCAGGTTGAATTGCAGTGCTGGCACTTTGTGATAATAAGTAGGCTTTGGGTTGCAGTTTGGGCACTTATCTTTTTTTTCTTTTTAATGTATTTAGTATGACATCTACAGGGTCTCACTACACAGATCTGACTCACAGTGATCCTGTTTTCAGTCTCCCAAGTGCTGGGATTACAGGCGCACACCACCACACCCAGTCTTAATCGCCTTCTCAGAGTGGGGGCGAAGCCAGCACAGCACGCCAGGGATTGAGCCCCAGTCCCTGTGTAGGCCTAAGCAGGCGCTTTAATCAGCTGAGCTATCTGGCTGGTTGGGCACTAATCTTTAAAAGGTTCACCATCACTGCTCTCAGAGTTGAGCTTCTCAGTCCTACAACCGCAAGGAACTGAACTTTGCCAAGAAACAATGAGGTGGGAAGAAAATACCAAGTCTCAGATGAGTCGGCAGTAGATCCAACCCTTGATTTCAGCCAGTGGGAACTGCAGCAGAGACCCTGCTGAGCCAGGGAATGGCCTCTGACCCTCAGAAGTGGGGACAGCAAGTGGAAATTGTTTTCAGCTGCCAAATTTTACATAATTCAGTACACAGTGATAGAACATTAATACAGACTTTGGTGTCGGGAAGCATGATGCTGCTGTAACAAACATCTACAGAGTGGGAGGAGGCAGGAAAAATGGGGGAGCCTAAGCAAGAAAGTCTACATTTTCTTGAAAGGCCCCTGGTAAAAATATGGACTTGCTAAGTGTGGTGGTGAAGGCCTACCATCTAGCATTCTGGAAAGCTGGAGCCGCAGGATCACGAGTTTGAGCCCTTCCCGGGTGACTTAGCAACATAATAAGGCCCTGTCTGAAAAAAAAGGTGGCCTGAGGGGCTCTGGCTCAGTGCAAAGACCCTGACTGCAACCCTCAGTGTGCGCGGGGGCTGGAGTATGTTGAGGATGCTGCCAGTAAGAACTCAGGAGGGAGCGAAGAACATGCTACTAGAAACCAATGGGAAGGAATCTTTCCTGTTGTCTCAAGTTATTTTATACTCATTGCTGGGACAAAATACCCAACACCCCAAATTAAGAAAGGGAAGGTTTATTCAGCTCACAGTTAGTAGAGGTTTCAGTCCATATTTCAGTCCCGGTCTATACTCGGCTGGCTCCCAGGCAGAGTGGCACATGGCAGAGAGCAGCAGTTCTTGGGGGCAGAACACAGAAGAGCAAAGGGAGGAGGGACAGGCTTCTACCAGCCTCTCTCCCCTCCTTACATCACAAACAAGCTACCCTGGGGCTGGGGGTGTAGAACTTCCACAGTGTCCATGCTCTTCTCTTGCACAGGATGAGGATGTTTACAGCTAAGACTCCTGGCTTTCTGCTGAGTCACTTAACTTCTCAGGTTGACACAATGGATCACCCAGTACACCTGTGTTGTGCAGAGAACTCAGGAAACTCGTCTACTGCAGCAAATCTTGTTAGCAGCTAAAGGCATCTCCGCACAGCATGAAAGGCCCAGTTTGTTCCAGCTGCTCATAAAAAAGTATGAGAGAAGAGCTGAGAGGGCAAACTGTTCAACAATGAACCAAGAATAAATTATTTAGAAAGATGTTAGCTGCTCCACAGAGCAAAAGCAGCTAAAGATCAGAACCGCAGCTGAAGGCAGGGTAGAGGGAAAGCTTGAGCCTAGAGACACAGAATTTAGAGCAAAAGAAGAATGATTCAGCACACACAGCTGACGGTATGGACACACAACTCCCCTAAGACATTGGTGATACTAACACAGCAACATCACAAAGTCGGGGTGCTGAGGGAACAAGTTATGCCAACTACAATCCTGTAGCGGGATAAATTATCCTTCAAAAACTACAAGCAAGATAAAAACCCTCCCAAATAAACAAAGACAGTTTGTTAGGCTGGGGATGTAGCTCAGCAGTATCATGCTTGCCAGGAGTGTGCAAAGCCCAGATTCAATCCCTAGCATGCACACACACACACACACACACACACACACACACACACCCTACCTCAATGAAGCGCTAAGGAAAGTCCTTAAGATGAAAAGGAACACCATCAAAGGGTAACCTGGATTCCTAAGAGATTGTAAAGCAGGACATTGGAAAACGGACACCGGCTGGTGAACATAAAGGCCCCGTGTGACTTACGTATGCCTTTCTATCGCCCATTTGAGCAGTCATCATGCCATCCTACTCCGAGTTTGTAAGATCTATAGATGTATATGTCCATCATAGAACAGAAGGTAGGAAATGGAGCTGACTGGTACAAAGTTGCTAAGTATTACTGGCCTTAATACTAAGCTGACAAAATTGAGAATAAAGTTAGGAAGCATATTGTGATTCCTAAGGCAACTGCTAAATGCGTAACTAGGAATATGCTAGGAAATGAGGAGCGTACACTTACGCCTCCTATGCAGACGGGGCGATGAGTCTGCAGCATGTTCTGACATTTAATAATAAACATCTTATAATTTGTTATATGTTGCCTTGATATTCACTGTGAACACAGATCTAGCTTTCTTATACCAGAAGCAGGGCTCTGTCACCTTTGACACGATTCCCAATTCTCTAATGCCCCTAGTCCTTCTTCAGTCTGTTTTATACACCTGCCTCCTGTAGGGAGACCAGTCCCCACCCTGGCTCGGACCACTCAGCTACTTCTGTTGTGGTGACTCCACAGAACTTGTGCCTGTTTGCTCTAAATTCACTAGTTAGAACTCCCTGTAGGAAACCTGCTTGGCCAATGCCCTGGATCCCACCCCATGAAAGGCTCTGGCCACAGGGCTCCCCTCTTGCTCCTCACTGGCAGGCTGAGTGCTCCTGTCCCTTACTCCTGCCCTCTTCCTGTTGTCCCTGCAAGGACTGCGGCCCTCTTCCACCTGGGATCTGTAAGTAACCCACCATGTGTGTCGCTCCGCTGCCTCCTGTATCACACCCAGTCCACATAGCTAAGCCCCATCTCCTTCTGGCCAGAGCTCCACTAGGGCGGCCATCTTGGTGGGCTGAACTGAACATAGTGCAGAGAGGAGCCTCAGAGGTGCCTGCCGATACAAACAGGTGTCCTGTGAGACAGACACCTGGTCACAGGTGGGACACTGAGGCATCATGTCATCTGCTGGGAGAAAGTTCCCATGAAAGGCAAACTGTAAAATGCAGGACCACATCCTTTGAGGCCCCAGAAGGACATGACTAGTTGATAGTCACTGTCTAGAGACCTGAGGACCAAACCAGAGGTCAGTCCAATGGAATCCTAGAAGCTGAGTGCACCCACAAAGAGGATTATCTGTGTCCCTCCTCACAACCCCCCATGTGCACCTGACCCCATGCACCAGGACTGTTTCACACATTCCTGGGTGAGGCAGAGGCAGGTTAGGAACCCACTCAGGCAAGAGACTGAACTGAGAGTTCCCTCAAACCCCTGTGGGCTTTCCCCACTCTTCACCCATCAGTAAAGGGAACAGCTACTCGAGATACCATCAGTTGCCTCCCAGCTTGTAAAATCACTTAGCATGATGTTTGAAAATCTTTTACTGATTTTTTCCAACACTAAAACTTGCTGCATATAGCTGGGGACAAGGGCCGAGTTTACAAACAAAGTCAAAGAGCTGCGGTGCTGGTGCGTGCCCATGAAGATGTCTGCGTGGCCTCCCTCAGCTCTACCAGGCGCTCGGTGCAGATGGCACACCTGCCTGTGGCACCCGCTTGTTTGACGGGGCGGGTTGGCCGCCCCTTCAGCTCATCGGGACACGGCAGGAAGCAGGCTGGAGGCAGGTAGTGCTGCTCACCTGTCCACGCCACCATCACAAATGGGGTGGAGGAGAGAAGGACTCAGCCCACCCTGCCTCACCCGTGAGAGAAGACAGGGCTGTGCAAGGACTGCAAACCGCTCCACACCTGCCTCTGAGGAGCTGGGAACTCCATAGAGATAAGGCTCTTCTGCATTTACGCCTCAGTCATCGCACACAGCTGGTCACTGTGCTCCCCACACACTACACCAGGCATTTATGAAAATAGAGGCTGACATCGAACAGGCCACCCTGCAGCAGGGACTCAGCTCAGCCCCACGGCTGATGTTTAATCCACACAACCACCCCATGCTTGGGTTTATGACCCCCATTTTACAGATAAGAAAATGAGGTACAGAGTAGGCAGAATGTATAAGGTGGACCAAGTCAGGCCAGAACTGCTAACCTGACTGCGGCCAGGCTCATCCAGAGAGAACATGCATGAAAAAGAGGCACTGTTTTTTAACCAACTGAATACACATCTTCATCCCCTCATAACTGAAGGTACAAAAGCAAAGATCCGCAGTCCACGCACTCACTGATTCTTCTTTAGTCATTCACGTTAACTTCATCTGGCTGACAAGAGCACAGCTGATCTGGAGTCACTCTGTTTTGTTTCGGTTTTTTTGGCAGAACTGGGGATTGAACTCAGGCCCTTGAGCTTGCCAGGCAAGTGCTTATTCTACTGAGCCATCTCCCTGGCCTCACTCTGAAGTCTGAATGACACAAGGGAGCTTCCAGACCAGATGCTGCAGTGTGAAAGCCAACAATAAAGAATTAACCAAATGTTAAGGTACATTCTGAAAAATGAACCTCATATAAAAAAAAAAATTAACTTCTCCCGGACACTTCTACGTGGGAAACATGATAGCAACATGAAGGCTAGAAGCAGCCAGCCACTCTCCTGCTGGAGACTGCTAGAAGCCCACTCTCAGGCTTGTATCATCTTGAGAGAGCAACCTGCTTGTGAATCCAGCTTTAGTCAGTCTCCTTCAGCCAACATGAATATTAAAGGTTGACTATGAAAGTAACACCAACACATAACCAAAAAGCATCTTTATTTTTCCGCTATTTTGTGGAGACAGGAGCTCACTATGTTCCAGCCTAGACTCTAACTCACGATCCTTCTGCCTTTGTACCCAGAGTGCCAGGAGTACAGGCACGCGTCACTACACCCGGCTAAAGATAGACTTTTTATTAAATGAATTTTAATGGGCTAAAGGAATGAATGCAGTTCCTAGCGTCTGTCATGTCACACCGAGAAAGCTCCAGGCCAACAGTTGAGGTATTAGCAGTTTGTGCAAAATATCCTGCATGCACCTTCCCACCTGAGAACCCCCTAAGTACCAAAACGGAGTATTTGCTGGTGAGAATAAAAGCTACCACTGTAAAATATACATCTTGATTAAAAAAATATTATAAAGTATCACTACTCCAAATATCAAGAGCTGATATATTATAGTTACCCCAGAAAATAGAATAGTCTAGAACATAAGTTTCAAAATCGGTACAAAGTTCATTCACATTTGATTTACAAAAATGCTATGAGATGTTCACAAAAGGCAAAATGGTCTCCTTGTAAAAGTGGTGCTGCCGGGGTGAGGAGGGCTCTGGGCCATGAGCCTGCGAGGGCCCCACACAGCACGGCTCTAGGGCATGCGCTCCTTGAAGAACCACTTCTGGTGGTCGGTGTTGGTGCAGTCTCGTAAAAGCGGGACGAAACTGTTGCCGACTTCCTTCCTCACGGCCTGCACACACTTCCTGGACTGTTCATGAAATAAAGAGCCATCCTGCAAATGATAAACGGACACGGGGTGTTCAAGACAATTCCAAGTGACTCCTCAGAAAAGCCTCTTCACCTTCAAAACAGGTTTGGAGAGCTCGTGGCGTTATTATCATTTCAAAAATACTTATTGTGCGGTAACTGTCCTGTGCGTTAAACATGGACTCTGAACCGCCCTGCACGTTGGGAGCGCCAAGCATCAGTAACTGCTCCGAGCCTGCTCAGCGAGGGGCGATGGCGCCACCTGCTGGTTGCTTTAGGGATATGCCAGACCCTACATTTCACTCCTACCCTTGTATTTCCTTCAGCAAAATAGAGCAAAGAGCTTTTCTTTCTCTTTATAAATAAAATCTCTTTCAGTTCTCCTAGGTTGACTAATCCCACCCCTATGGGAAGCTTTTTTCTTATGTACCTAAACACAGAACATGGTCACAGTCCCAGCTTTGGAGTCCTCTAGCTCCTTGGCCGGAGTTCCTCACCTGCTACCTGCCTGAGTCAGAGGCAGCGGGCACTGTGCTAATCCAATCCCCACTTCCCAGGACAAGCGCTTACATAATGACCTCCCTGTGCTGGTGTCTCACGCCCGCAGTGCTGAGCTAGCTTGGCCACTCCTCTCCCAGCCTAGGGCTCACACTGTGCTGTCACCTCTCTGGTGTCACCACCCACATGTCCATGCTGCACTCCATCACGGCTTGGCAGCAACTGGGCACAACGGCAACCCCCCACCCTGAGCGGAGATTCCCCAGAACAAAAGCAGCCGCACCAGCATCTCTAACGCAATCAACCTAGAGCTTCCAAGGGCTCTAAGGTGCCCTTAGAGAAACTTTAAAAAAAGTTGTCTCCTTCTTACTGTTCTAAACCAACTCCCTTTGCCTTAAAAAGTCAGTGAAATTTAAGATAAAAGTTTTTGTGATCCCAGAAAAGGCATAAGCCAGGACCGCAAAGCATTCTTCAGGCCTGTTTTCTTGTATCAAATGAAGAACACTATGGTGCTTGGCTGCTCGGGCAGACTACAAATTCCATTGCTAAATCCTAGTTTTCTACAGGAAAAACCTCTTCCGACCTTTAGTTACACTGAGAATTAAGCCCTTTATGGGCAACACTGAAGAACAGATCCTCGAGGACACGCTGAAAGTGACGGCTCCCTGGGAGGTGAAAGATAACTAAATTTTTCTATTACAAGTCTTTCCTTTGCACTTACTTCCCCCAGTGCTTTTTGAGTCCTATTTTACTCCCGATGCAGTCCGTAGGGCTGACACCTTTCAGGCCTGAAATACACCTGCTTCCAAATCAGTATCTACAGAGCCAGCTCCATCCCGGAGTGGTCTTCTTGGTCATAACGCTGCAAGCCACAAGGAGCCTCTACAGCACTTCCCAGCTTCCAAAGAAAGTTTCTGGGCACACACGGAATCCTCACCGGGGAAGGCCCATGCTGCTATTCCTGTATCCGTGTTAGAGCTGAGAAAAACGAGGCTTAAGAAGTGCCATGACTTCCAGCCACACCTAGCCTCCTGCTGTGGGCTTTGTCGACCTGTCGCATTATTTCAAATCCTGTTTCCTCTCCAGTGTATTTGCGAGCGCTCAGCCTCCTGTTACCCCACGGTGCTCGCACTGTGCCAGCAAGGTCTGAAAGTGAGGAAGTGCTCCCAACACCCGACACTGTGGACCCCGAGGCAGCCCCTGTGGTCACAGCCGAGGTCCCATCTCCCAGGTCTGTCCCGTCCTCCCCGGCACCGAGACCCACTGGGACTACGCCAGGAAGAACACCTGGCGTGCACACTCCCAACAGCCCCCGCCACCCCGGGCAGGGAAGGCTGGGCACTCACGGACCTCTTGCAGGAGGAACTTCTGATTGTCCGGGGCAGTGTCCTCACACAGACGCATGATGAGAGCGTCTGTTCCCGCGTCCACGGCGACGCAGGCCTCGGGCTGGCGGGTGTTATAGCGGATTTCCTTCTGGGATGTATACTCGAAAAACTAGGAACAGAGCAGGCAACTCACACACGTTAGTTATCAGGCAGACAGACAGCATCAACTTGAGGAACCCTGGTCTGGAAAGTGCTCAAGAGCCCTAAATAACTTAGCTGGCATCGCAAGGGGCCACATTATGCAAATTTATTGTGGACCACAAGGAGCCATATGGTCAAATATAAATGGGGTGAACCTGGATCAGAAGAAAACTGCCGAATGCCCTTTCCTTTGTCCCCAGAAGTCTGGGTCTGCAGAGCTCAACAACACACTAAGTGCAGACCAGCCGCACCTCGTGCCCTGCATCCTCCACAGGCCCCGCCGTGCCAGAGGTCTCTCCTGGGCTGGGGTCTCTGTTCTGGCTCTCACAGCCCTCAGGCCTGAGCTTCCCTGGACCAGCCCGACATGCAGCATTGATCCAGAAAGATCCACCTAAGTCCCCCAGCAAAGCCAATTTCCCTAGACACCATTTTGCGGTGTGATTCTATACATCAAACCTGTAATTCCTTTTCAGAATGAATTCTAAGCAAATCATCCAAAATGCAGGTCTTTTTTTTTCCCTTCTTTCAAATGGAAGATGATTGTGGCAGTTATTTATAGCCCCAAAAGCCAGGAGGCAGGTAAGTAGTCAGCTAAACAATCACACAGCCAAGCATGAGGAGGCCCCAGGGAATGGCATGCCCAAAGCGCATCGTAAGTATGGTCAGGTTCACGGAATATAAAACACTCATGCTAAGTGTGGCTGCAGAGGCCTGTGACCCGAGCACTCGGAGGCCGAGGCAGGAAGATCCCAACTTCGAGCCTTGCCTAGGCAACTTGGTGACTTGGCCATAAGGGAATGCGGTGGGCTCAACCCCCAGTTCCACGATAAATAAACAAATAAACGAATAAGTAGACATTATGGTAAGAACTGTCTAAGATGTACTTTACAGTCTATGTATAGAAACAAAAATAGGAAAAAAAATATGTTTTAACTTTAGCTGTGGTCTCTGCGGGTTTGAGCCCCTTGCTTCTACTTTTCACATTTGTCAAATGTTCTAAAATGAGCATGTATAACTGCAATAATGGAAAAAAAAGGTTTTAATATTTAAAAACTTTTGTGGTGGTAAGGATCAAACACAGGACCTCCTACCTGCTAGACAAGCATTCTACCGCTGAGCTACATGTTCAGCCCGGCAAAATCAAATATTTACTTTTTTTTAGGGTTCCTTTTTCTTTTTCGTTTTCTTTTTGTACCAGGAATTGAACTCAGGACCTTGTGCTTGCCAGGCAAGTGCTTGTGCCACTGAGCTATCTCCCCAGCTTTTTTTTTTTTTAATATTTACTTTTTTAAAAACCACACCGCTTTGCACATCCCCACTGCCACCCCAGGCCCACACTGACCTGGTTCTGGCCCATCCCGTGGCAGGCATAGAGAATGACCTGATGTCCCGAGACTTGGTTTTCATCAGGGGGGTTGTAGTCAAAGCAGTATTCCTTTAGCCCTTTGTTCTGCAGCTGAACAGAGCACAAAGGCGGCGTTTGGTACAGCCTGAGGTACCCCAGGGGATCCCATGCTAGGCCAGGAGGAGGTACGAGGCCTGCAAGGAAGGCCTGCGTCTGGAGAAGGACCCACGAGAAGGGCCCTTCCTCCTGTCCCGCACTTCCTGATCTTTCCAGGATCTTCCTGTCAGAGTTGTCGGCACAAAATCATACCCCATTTTACCACGCTAGCCCTGTGGCCTAGATTCATCTCTTAATACCCTGAACACGCCCATCTCTTATTTCTCAACGGCAACCTTAGGGATGCGCTGCTCTAGGTCTCCCTGAGTTATGGCCTCGCGCTGAGCCTGAGCAAGCCACCACCTCAAGCCAGTGGCCGGGGATATGAAAAATGTTGCTTTGTGGTCCTGAGGATGCACTGCAGGGCCTCGTGCATGAGAGGCAGGTGAGCGTGGCACCTCGAAGCTCCATCTTCAGCCTGGGGTTTTTACGTGACTTGAAAGCATGCAGGAGAACACTGATGACTACAGTGTCAAATTGTTTTGAAACTACCTCAAGTATAGTTTGGGCTATTAGAAACCAGAATTTTTAGTGTAAGAAAACAGAAGTAGAATATCCAAGAGAAGATTTTAGAAGCTCACATGCAAATTTGAGATGCCAACAGGAGCTCCTGATATACTTCTCAAAGTTCCTTTCTGTGCCCTCTGAAAATGCATTTGCCACAGTAGACACTGGCAATAAAATTCATCCAAATTAAGGTGCGGTGTAAGTGTGAAATAAATGCCAGACGTCAGAGTTTAATATATAAAAATATTAAATATCTTAGCAAATTTTTATATTAGCCTATATGTTGAAATAATATCTGGCATAGACTGTGATCGATGTATTATTAACTTGACTTGTTTCTTTAATATGGTTCCTGAAAATTTTTAAATGACACGTGGCTCACACCAGGCTTCCGTGGGACACTGTGGTCAAGCGGCAGTGGCCACCCACAGCCCTCAGCCCCGCCAATAGGAACATGGTGGCCTGGGAATGCTGTAAGCTCAGGGATTTGGGAGAAGTGGAAGGCATATTAGAGGAGTGCAGGCCTGGGTCTGAATTAAGCCCTGTAATGGATCAGCGATCACAGAAACTAGAACAAAGACGCTGCTCCTAGCCAAAGACGGGGTGACCTGA
>NDGN011347649.1:0-17385 GCA_002564285.1 Tympanoctomys barrerae | reverse complement strand
GTACTAATAGTGTTTAGACAAAATATCATGTCTGCATCTTGTACTATGAATAACTACTATGAAAACAATATGTAATGTATTAATTATTGTAACTGTCTATTAACCTGTTTTGAAACTGTCTCATTGTTATTTCTTTCTTAATAAAATTAATTTTAAAAAATAATGCTTCCCAAGAGTTTCAAGATGACTGATGAGGCTGCAGTCTTTATCCACTGTGGCTTCTTCCTCCCTGCTTTAAGGTTTTTCCTGGGGAAGCTAACTGCCTTGTGGTCTACAGTGACCTGCATGTTTTTAAGCTTTTATCATTATGTGATTTTAGCTATATTTCTCATGACTCAGTTGCACAGTGTGAACACAGCCTGCACAGATGATGTGGTGGATTAACTAATGGCCAACTTGTAACACCCACAGAACTGAGTCAACATGGAGCTAGCTGTGAAAGGCCCACCTGAGGATTGCTGACAACAGCATAAAAACAGAACTGGGGGTGGGGTGGGGGGGAAGATGGTGTGCCGTTAATTCTCTGGAAAGCTTGTCATGCTGGTTTTCCAGATATGAATTCAGCTGTTATCACTGAAGGAGGAGCTCAGGTCCTTGCTATTATCACTGAGGATGGCCAAAGTTCTCTTCAGGGGAGCTCTGGCCCTTACCTCAGGCTCTTCTTGGCTCCAGTGCAGATCCTTCAGCCTGTGGACACAGATCCTTCATCCCAATGGCACAGACTTTCTAGCCTCTGCCACTGACCTTTGGGCCTTCCCAGTGCAGCTCCTTGATAGACTTGCATGAGACATTGTCATGGGCTCCAGACCTCCAGATGGACTTGTGGATGACATTGTCATGGGCTCTAGTCTTCAGCTGGAGGCAAGTAGGATATTGCCATGGGATCCAGGGCTCCAGCTGGAGTCTTTGGATCTCTAATCCATGCATAGATCTCTTGTACTCTTCTACATTTCACTTGTTGGGTGAATATGATAACGTAACCCTATAAATTATTTGTCCTGTATTAAATGTATTTCCTTGAAAACCCTGACTAGAGCAGATGATGAGGCATGCTGAAAGAGGAGGGTATAGGAAGGCACTAACTCTGCCTCCTGTGCTCACTACATAGACAAATCAAACCCCACATGTATCCTTGGGCAACTTGGCAAATAAAATGCAGAAATCACCAATAGTAGTATTCCAACTACCTAAATCTGTGTACCTGGTGAAGATAGGCATTTATGGCCATTAAGCAGATGTGTAAGTAATTTTGTTCAATTATTAAACTTAGACCTATTGTATTATTTCATAAAGTAATTTAATAAGTTAAAATATAAAAATAAAGGGAGCTTTGTTTCTTATGTACATTAGTTATATTTATATTTTATATGTGGCCCAAGACAATGTGGCCCAGGTAAGCTAAAAGGTTGGACATCTCTGTTCTACGGCTTGGGAAAAGGACTAGATTCTGGAAAGACTCTGGCTCTTGCTTGAGGGAGGCCTTTGAGAATGACCCTGTTGGTAAGCTTCCTGTTACTGTAACAAAGACTTAACACAATCAACTTATAAAGGGAGAGGGTTCTTTTGTATCACAAGTTTTGATCCATGATCAATTGGACCTTTGATTTTGGGCCTGTAGGAAGACAGCACATCATGGCAGGGAACATGTGGCAAAGCAAAGTTTGTCATCCTTGGGCTGGCCAGTGCTTGGGAGGCTGAAAACAGAAGAATCATTACAAGTCTGATCTGTGAGTGAGACCCTGTAGGCCCTGTACTAAATACATTTTTTAAAAAGTTGTCATCCTCATGACTGAAAAGCAAAAGAGAGAAAGGAGAACAGTGTCCCACAGTCACCCTTAAGGGGAATTTCTCCAGGGACCTTGTGATCTTCTGAAGTTTCTACCACCTCTCTGTGGTGACACTTTGGGAAACAAGGCTTTCACACATTAGCTAGGGCAAGGCACTTAAGCTCTAAACTGTGGCAGAGTCTGAGCTCTGCAGAATCACCCTCCACAGCAGTGGCTGGGATCAGAGATGGTCAAGGGCTTCGTGGCGCAGCGCCAAAAGCTACACACATTGCCTGGACCCTTCCAGAACAATTTCCTGAACTCTAATGGAAAACAATAAAGAAATACACTCAAAGGAAACTAGAAATAGGAACGAGTTTATCTCACCCAACTGAAGTATGACGTGTTCCTCGCTTCTACCTGAAAAGCACTGGAGAAAACCCAACTGACTTTTCAGTCTTACAAGCATGGGTTCCAATCCTGGTCTACCACTGAGTAAGTTAGCAATTGCAAGCAAGCCACTTAGGTGTGTTAAGCCTCAGTTTTCTCTAGCATATAATAGGGCCAAAAGTACTTATCTTATTTAAAAATTGTATGGGAATCACTTAGGACACAGTAAGTCCTTTCTTAACATGTGGGAACTTCTACTAAAAGGCTGGTACATTTTGCACAGCCTCAAAAGTTCATGCTATTGGTATTTTGATTTGGATTGAATTAATCTGTAGATCAGTTTTGGAAGTATGGCCACGTTGGTCACACTGGTTCTGCCAAACCAGGAACAGGGAACATCTTTCCATTTTCTGATGTCTTCCTAGATTTCTTTTCCAGGAGTGATGTAATTCTCATTGTAGATATCTTTTACCTTCTTGGCTAGCTTAATTCCCAAATATTTCTTTTTCTGATGGCTTTGTGAATAGTATTGTTTTCCTAATTTCTTTTTCAGTGAATTCATTATTGGTATACAGGGATGCTAATTACTTTTTTGGGTGTGTTGGTTTTGTATCCTGCTATTTTGCTGAATTTGTTATTAATTGAAGGAGTGTCTTCGTGGAGTCTTTTGGGGGTCTTGTAAATAGAGGATATTGATCTGCAAATGTTACTTTGACTTCATACTACTGTATATAGTATATCCTTTTCATTTCTTTCTTTTTCTGGATTACTCTGGACAGGAATGGTAATAAAGGACATCTTTGTCTTCTTCCTGATTTTAGAGGAAAAACTTTAAGTTTTACTGCATTTAATATAATGTTGAAAGAAATTTGGTCATCAATGGCTTTTATCAGACTATTTCTTTTCTTATTTTATGCATTTGGTACAGGTCTCACTATGTAGCTCAGACTCTTAGTGATCCCCCTGTTTTCAGCTTCTTCAGCGCTGGGACTTTAGGGGTATTCCACCTCACCCAGACTCAGTCACCAGAGCCAGTGCGTCATGCAGGACCAGGGATCGAACTCTGGTCCCTGCACTTGCCAAAGCAGGTGCTTAGTCCACTGAGCTGTCTCTCTGGCCTTCAGAGTATTTCTTGTAAGAAAGAATCTTTTTGGTATATGTCTTATACTCATGCAACTATTTTGAAGATAATAATACACAGTTTATGAACTATTGTTCTTTTATCATTATTTTGTTATGAAATATTGTGTTTCAGAAACTAATGATTATTTCAAAAAGAATAAATTCACCAAAAGAGGCTCCTATCAAAAAGCCACCTGCAAGCAGACTATCTCTGAGGAAATGTGAGCATTCCATTCGGGATAGGCCAGAGCCTACACTGCTTACAAGCTGGCACATGCAAGGCCAAGACCAGAGAGCCCCACAGGATCTGCTGTAGCCACCAAAACCCTAACAGAGCTTCTTGTGTCCTGCAGACTTAGCTCACATCATTGAGGAGCTATAAGGAGAACGTGCCTAAGATATGTAAAAATCCAGGCACCAAAAACAAGGAAATGATGTGGAAAAGATCAGTCTTTGGAGAACAATCTTGACTTTCCCTCAGCACCTAAACAGGGGCAAGCTTTCCTCTACAAATTTTTCTGTTTTGTCGTCTGGATTTTCATATCACTGGATGAAGGAAACAGGATATTGTAAGAACCAAAAACTCAATTCCATTTTTAAAACCTACTCATTCCTCTTATTTCAGATGATGTCTTATTTTTTTTATTCTGCCACTCCTCAAATTTCTCCTTCAAATGATTTGAGATGTAATTTCTTTAATCTGGGTTAAAGGGTTCATGCACTTCAGTTTAAAAATCCTCCTTCCTGACCTCTCCTGCCTTTAAGGATACAGTGTTAGATAGGAGCCCCCAGATAGACCTTCCTGACATTGGGAAATAGGTCACAAGGACCAAGAGATCTGCAGGAGAGTGCCTCCAGGGGGAGCAAAAGAAACCTCACACTAGGAATCACAGCCAGGTCTGCTGTGAAGAGGCATGTAACCAAGGGCAGGTGCCTCACTGACGCAGGCTTCAGTTTCCTTTTTTTTTTTTTTAGGTGAGGGGCTTAGAGGTTCTCTAGGAGTCTGCAGATGCAATACCTGGGGGCTTAGGCAGAGGTCTCTGGATATTCAGAATTTTCCAAGCCCCACCATGACGTCCCTGGCCTGGGTAGGGGCTCCCGCAGGGCAGGATCACATTGCCCTAGATTCCAGGACTGGCTGCAGCATAGACCCAGGATCAGGTGACAGATCCATCCAGCCTGGACTGGCTCACCCTCTCTGCTACGGCCACAGCCATGGGGGCTGGAAAACCAGAGCTAATGCAAGCCAGCTGGAGGCCAGGACAAGATTGATGAAGGATGGGGAGAGGATTTGGCCAGAGTTGGGGGGGGATAGAGAATAATTAGTCCTGCCTGCTTCCCAAAGGCCGCAAGCAGGGTAAACCTCATCAATTGGGATCCCCCAGTGGGAAAGTCCTGTTCATAACCCAGAGAAGGAAGAGCTTATCAGGAGTTAATTAGTAACAAAAGTGCTAATTGGAGAAATTATTTTAACTATTAAGTGGCTGCACACCTGTTTACCTACAAACAACTGATATGCCAATTATCTGACCGTCAAATGTTTTCTGTGATAGAAATTACTAAACTTGGGTGATTCTGAAGGAAACTCATTAATTATCAGTGCCCAGTGAGCTGCACAGTGAGCCACGGTTGAGAACCAATGCCCTAAACTATCTGCCAGTTCAGGATCTCTTGGCCCCATCTCAGTGGCTGCATCTATTAATAAGCAAGAGGTACTGTGGCTGCTGGTCTTTCTAGAATTGATGTAGCATTTGCTGTACAGTAAGAAGTATGCTAGGCCACTGGAATGTACTTGTTTTTCTAACCTTCCTTATAGTTAGGTGTGGTGTTTTTATCTCTTGTCTACAGAACATGCTGTAATTGAGTTCAAACAGGAGAAGACATTTATTAGCCTACTAACAGAGTAGGTAGGTGACAGGGATAATAGCGGATCCCAGATATTTTTCCTCCAGAGGCAAACTCTTCACTCCAACCTTTTAAATGATCCCCTAAAGCCTTTCCTGTCCACTGGATGATTAAAGGAAGACTTTGCTATCCTTTTGAGGATACTCATAGAGCTATTCAAGATCTTAGCCATTATACAGATGATAAAACCAAGTTCCCAAAGGGAAACAACAATTGATTCAAAGAAAACAGGTTAATGGTTCCCATCTGTGGTCCATTTTCTCTGAGACAAAGCTATCACCTGGAATTACGCACTAGAAGGAAGAAGAGATTGTCCCCCAATGCTAAAGGTCAGTGTATGTGCTCTGGTCTCCAGAGGCAGAGTGCTGTAGATAGGAGCCCGGGTCCCTAATCAGAGCCATGTCACTGGTTCACCTGTTACCTGAGACAAGGCACTGAGCATATGCCATTCCTACTAGTTCGATCTGTCAGATAGGAATACCTCTGCCTTCTGAATGAAACATGGATAAGGGAAAAGAAGGTGTTGTCATAGCATCAAAAAGTTTCAGTCTTAATGATACAGGGCCTCTTGCCCAAATATATGATAACTTAGGGGCTGACAAAAATCTCCCTTTGTGGATGGGTGTAGGATCCATCTTCCTGTCCCTGAGTTGCAGGAAGTAAAGGGAAATACTTTCTAATTTTACCCAGAAAGCGGGCAAAGTGGTTGACCAGATGGCCCCCTTGGCCTTCTTGTTGTCATACCTGGGCTTGACCTTATTGGTCAGATATGTCTTGAGACCCTACCCCTCAGACCAAGGGCAGCCTCCAAGAGCTATCTTCACCCAAAGGCCCCATCCGGATGCCAGCCTGGTTCCTTTCCGGCCCTGGTGGAGACAGGAGCCACCCCCCCCTCGCTCCTCGGCCGCCAGCCCAGCAGCTGTTGCCTCAGATCAGTGTGGACCATCTAATCCCCCCTCTAGAGCCCTGGCCCCCTCCTCAGGCAGTAAATTAAGGAGGATGTAAGAACAGAGGGCACCAGCGTCAGCAGAGCGGCATCCAAAACATCCTCCCCCACCCCGTGCCTGAGTCATAGGGCTCTGAATTGGGCCCTGTACTCTAGAGGTGGGGGAGGAGGAAACAGGGGCAACCAGGCCTGAGAGAAGAGGGAGGTAAGAACCCAGAGGAGGAAGAGGACCGGGGAACTTACAGAGAGGAGCCAGGCCCAACCCCTAGGAGTGTGCCAGCTCACCCACCTTCCCGGTGACTCTGTGAGACCTCAAATCCCTCCACTGGAGTATAGAGGGCAGGAACACCAGGCATGAGTTTCTTTATCATGCCCTAATTCTGTAATCCACTCTTTTTCAAATGTCACACCTACACCTAATTTGTGTCTCTATTGAGCAAATGAGCAGAGAACAGTCCAGAGTAGAGAACCTCTTACTCCATCATCCATTCCAAATTCCCATGGTGAGGGGTTGTGTCGGAAGAGGCATCTTGGGCACTTGTCCTCACCTCTTGCCCCTGAGCACATAAACTACCGCACTGGCCTAAAGTTCTATTGCTCTCCAACTTAAAAATGCTGACCCTCCAGTGTAGATCATTGATAAGGTTTAGATCTAGAATGCTCCCCCAAAGCCTCACATGTTCAGAATTTGAGCCTTTGGAAGGTGATTTGGGCCAGGAGGGCTTTGCACTCATCAATGGATGCATCACTGGACATGCTGTCAGGTGGGCCTGATCGGAAGTGGGGGGAAGAGGCGGGTCTCTGCAAGTGTGACTTGGAAGGTACATAGCTCTCAGCACTGCCCCTCCTCCTGCCCTCTCTGCTTCCTGGCTGCCATGAGATGAGGAGCAATCCTCACCCAGGTCTTCCCATCAGGCTGTCTCTGCCTTGGAGCCAGCTGACCACAGCCTGAAAGTGTGAGTCAGAATAAACCTCTCTTCCTTGAAATTGTGAGTACTGCGTGTGAGAAAGGAACAAAATCATATATTGCTGTTCATGCCCAGAGCTTGTTGATCAGGCTGCAATCTACCATCAAGCTGAAAATGGAGGAAGAGGCAAAGAGGTGGACATAATGTCAACACAGTATCCATAGGTTTGACCTTAGAAGAAGAGAAATGTCGAGATGGTACCCAGGTTGTCTTTGCTGCCATGTGGAGGGAAGGGCTGATGCTATAACACAGTGACTTCCAATGCAGAGGTCAGAATAGAAAGATAATTGAGAGCCTGAGATTCTAAGCCAGCCATGCCAATACCACCTTTGAAACTTAAAAGAAGCATGAAAAGATGAGACTCGAGTCTCAGAAATGGGATGTAAAACTTTTGTGTGTACAAAGAAATGGATCTATTCAGAGAGGATTCATCCTCCAATGTCAAAGACACCAAAATATATATTTCACACTTGTTTTCAATACTGTTTATATGCTGGTAGTTGTCAAATTTTTATCTGTAGTCCAAATCTCTCAACTGAACTCCAAGCTCATGTCCATCAGCCTACTAGATGTCATGACTTGAAAAATCAATAGATTCCTCAACATGACCTATGAAAAACTGAATTCCTGATCTCCTCCTATAGTCTTGCTGTTCTTACCTTTCACCTCTCAGATTATGCCAACCCCTTCTTCACATTGTTCAGGCAAAAACATTGACACTGTAGAATCTTCTCTTTATCACCTCTCCACTCTTGCCGCATCTAACCTGTTGTGAGATTCTATTGTCCCTGCTTACATCTACAATATCCAAACACTGGCTACTTCTTAGTTCTGTCGTGGTTACCACTGTAACACAAGACACCAGACACTTTCATCTGAAATACTTCAAGGTAAATTTTCTTCCTAAGTCTTTCTGCTCCTACCCTCACCCCTATCCCATGGCCTTACCCCATCAATTCTTGGCAAAGGAGCTGAAGGAAGCCCTTTAAAAATGTAAGTTAGGGGCCAGCCAAATAGCTGAGCATATTAAAACACCTGCAAACAGGTGCAGGGGCCAGGGATTTGATCCCTGGGCCTGCCATGCCAGCCCCACCCCATGGGTGTGCTGAGACAGTAATTGAGACTGGGTGTGGTGGCACATGCCTGCAATCCAGTTCTTGGGAGGCTGTAAACAGGAAGATCACTATGAGTCTGATCTAGTAATGAGAGCCTGAACACCTGTAGACCGTTCCCTAAAATACAAAATAATAATAATAATAATAATAATAATAATAATAATAAATAAAATACAAATACAAATGTAAGTTAGGCCTCACAACTTTCTCCTCAAAACTCTTCAAGGGCCTCACAACTTTCTGCTCAAAACTCTTCAAGGCTCCCCATGTCACTCACACCAAAAGTCAAATCCCTGGCAATGCCCACGAAGCTCTGCACAGCCTCAATCCACATTTGGGCCTCATCTCTGCCCTGCTCTGCTCCAAGTACCCTGATCTCTAGCTGTATCTCAAACCTTGAAGCCATTACCATGCCTCACAAATGTTGTTGTCATTGTTCCCTCACTGGACTGTTCTTCTGCAGGTATCTGCCATCCTAACTCCTCGCCCCCTTTAAGTATTTGCTCAAATCTTACCTTTTCGGGAGGCCATTCCTGGCCACACTTTCACGGCGATCAAAATTCCCTCCTCTATCAACCTGATCTTTATCTTTATCTGCATTTTCTTCTTAAAAGTTTTCTAATACAAATGTACTTAGAATACATGATATCTTTATGCTTATGGACATCTCTCTCACTGTAGCAGTCTGAAACCTCTTGAATCTGGTCTTTATCATCTGTATTTTTATCAATACTTTGGTCTTCTAAGCTCTGACTAGAATCTCCCATCCACTTAACTTACAGCATTCTAGGGTTCCTCTAGATGGTACCTTCAAACCTTCCCAAACTCATCCTGTGAACCAGTTCCAACATCTTCTAAACCATATTTTCAGTTATAGTTCCAGCAAGGACCCTACTCCTTATACAAAAATCTGTCCTAGTCACTCTTCTTTTGCTGAGACACAATGTACAACACCTATAACTTAATGGAAAAGAGATTCATATTTAGCCCCCAGTTACAGAAGTCAGTCCTTGCATAGTCGGCTGACTCCAGTCCAGGAATGGCTTGATGGAAGGGCCCACCAAGAAGGAAAGCTGCTAATGTTGTGGTGCCCAGGAAGCAAAGAGAAAAAGAAAGGAACTGGAGGAGAGGTACCCTTTCCAGGTCACATACCCCTTGGCCCACCTCTTGTTACTGGTCCCCACCCCCAACAGCACTTAGCTCTGAATTCACCACAGATTAATCCATGGATCAGTGCAGCACCTCCATGATCCAATCATCTTTTAAAAGCTTCAGTCCTGAACACATGAGACTCTGGTGGTTGGGTCTAAATGTAACACGTTGCCAGATTGTATCCCAAGTACCTGGAACAAAACTTGACCCATTCATGAACGAATCAGTCAGTCAAGGTTGTAAAGGGAAGAGGAAATCCTCTAACCCGCTCTTGGCTAGAGTAGAGAAATGAAAGTAGAGATGTTGAAACATATCCATGGGGTTGAAGCAGTCATGGGCTTTCTAGCCTGGATCTCCTGGCACAAGATTACCTGTGGTTGAAAGATCAGACCTTTAATATGGTCATAATGTTTATGGTCATAATGTTTTAGCACCTTATTCCCCTCTGCTTTACCTCATGTCTGCTGCCTGTTCATGTCTTTATAATCAGGTAAGTGTCCTGGCACTTAATTCAGCTTCATCCTCTTCTTTTTAGATGCCTGTACTCATACCCTGAGCTACCCAGGCCTGCCTTTTCAGAACGCCACATACTGACTTCTCTGGCTACCTTAAGTGGTATATGTTGCTGTCAACTTTTGCCACATTTCTAATTTTAGTTTCTGGATATGGAAAAAACCTGTGTTGTTTTCCTATAACAAATTATCATAAACATGTTGGCTTAAAATACTACTAACTCAACATCAGTTTTCATTAGGGAAATGCAAATTAAAATTACAATGAGATTTTACTTCATAGCTATTAGAATAGTTTCAATAAAATGATGCTAGTGTATCTCTGGTGGGAATGTAAGTCAGTGCAGTCACTTTGCAAAACAGACTGATAATTCCTCAAAAAGTTAAACATATGGTCCAGAAATTTTGCTTCTAGCTATATATAAAAAAAAACCATCAAAACATGTTTACAACAAAGCTTATTCACGAATGCTCATCATAGCTTTATTCATAACTAAAAATTAGAAAGAAGGGCCAGCCAGATAGCTCAGCTGACTAAAGTACCTGCTCAGGATTCAACCCCTAGCCCCATCCCCAGGGCACGCTGAGACAGTGATTGAGACTGGGCATGATGTTGTGCATTTGTAATCCCAGAACTTAAGAGGCTGAAAACAGGAGGATCACTATAAGTCCGATCTGTGTTGTGAGACCCTGTAGACCCTGTACTAAATACATTTTTAAAACAACTAGAAAGAACTAAATGTTCTCCAATTCATGAGTAGACAACTATAATGTAATATGTCCATACAATAAAATGCTACTCACCAAAAGAAATGAGTACTTGTGTTAGTTATAACTTGGATGAACCTTGAAAATACCACGCTAGGGGGAAAAGGCCAAACACAAAAGCTGGATCCTTGGAAGCACACCCAGAAGGCATACTAGGACCCTTGTCCCTTTCTCTCTGCCTTTTCACTTCCTGGCTGTGATAAGGCAAGCGGTCTCCTCTGCCACACACTAGCTGCCACCATGTACTGCTTTCCCACAGGACCAAAGGCCACAGGGATAAGCAGTTGTGGACTGAAATCTCCAAACCTGTGAGACAAAAATGAATCTTACCTCCATGAAGTTGGTTATCTTGAGTATTTTGTCACAGCAGCAGAAAGCTGACTAAGCAGGCTCCTTCATACTGACCTCTCCTCTTGAAGGTGAACTGCACCACACAGTGTAACACCTTCAGAGGAAAATTATATGCACAGGTTCCAGGGATGGGGGCATGGAAACTTGGAAGCCACTCCTAGAAGTTCTGCCATTACTGCTCTTGACAATTATTTTGGCTTCACTCACTGAAAGGTTGATCTTGCATAAGGAGTGAACACTCCCGAGCACCTGTTCCAATGTAGATGCATTGGGAGTAGCAGAGTTGCCCTTGGTCTTGCTGGTTTCTAACTCATCCTAGAACCTAATGTGTGCTCCATGATGTTCCCTGAAGTGTCCCTACACCATGGGAGGTCACTGCTCACCCAAGAAGACCAGCCAGTCCACACACCAGGAAGCTTCAGGGGACCAAGTGCCACAACAGGAAAACGTGCAGGGAAAGGTTGTTGTGAAACCAATCCTGAACAGCTAGACAAGGAGAGGCCATGGGAACCTGAAAGAAAGCGATCAATTCACAGTAACCATAGAAGCCACCTGCATAAGAGATGCTCCATGTATGTCCCCATTTTCCAGAAGGTGACATTCAAAAACAAGGAAAGAAAATGTTAGACAGCTTCCCCTGAGCAAATGTGTTACTCACATTTAAATATGTCTAGGAATGTCGTTGTGATTCCCATGTGGATGAAAAGTACAGAAAGAGTGAATGGAGGTGGAGATAACAGCCAAAAAAGAACAATATAGAATAATAAAGACTCTGCAGAGCAGACTCTGATGGTCACATTCCTTCTCTCAACACATACTCACAGAGGGCATTGTGCCAGGCACGGTTACTCAGGAAGAAGCCAGACAGGAAATGTGGTAGCAGCCACCAAGGTGGCCCCAACTGATTCTTGTCTCCTGGTACAATGTCTTCCCTTCTCCATGGGTATAAGTATCAGAAGAAGTAGAGGGGTGTCACTTCCAGGCCTGGGTCACTACAGAGATAAGGATTTGCTCAGGTGTACTTTCTTTAGTGTGCCTTCTTAATTTATTTCCTCTGAGAGAAGACAGTTGCCATGTTGCAAGCTGTCTCGCAGAACAGGGACCTGTGACCTCCAGCCAACAGCCAAATGAGTGACCTGGGCATGGATCCTGCCTTCTCAAACCTTGGGGTAACTTCAGGGCCAGCCAACACCCTCATGGTGGCCTGTGAGAGGTACAGCACCCTACCACAGCTAAGAAGTCTGGGCTCCTGACCCACAGAAACCATGGAATCCTAAACTTGTGTTGTTTAAAGTGGGCAATTTGGGGTAATTTGTTATCCAGTAATAGATGGCTGGTAAAGGAAAGATCACAATAGCTTATAACAATTGTAATGAAACATGTAGAGAGGCAAGACACATACCTGAAGATAAACCAGAGAGAGAACTTCAGAACAGACTCATGCAGGGGGAGGACCTCTAGCATTTGGGAAAATGCTACAGGCTGCTCAGAGGAGCTCCTCAATTTCACCCTGCATCCATTGTCTCCCTAGGGGTTAGTGAGCATCAAAGGGCTTCACTCACTTTTCAAACGTGGCCAGGGATAGAATGAGTTCAATGGGAGCAGACTGAAGGAGACACAGGAATAGGTTGCCCTAGACCTAAGAGCTCTGCTAAGCACCTTCTTCTCTTTAGGTGCCGAGAAATCCCACTCCAAATCCCAAGGACACATGAGTTGAGATGAATGTGTTGGTAATGGTCCTTGAGGAGATCCAGGAGATGGCAGGGTCACTTTTTGGGAGGTGGAAAAAATAGTATTTTTACCCTGGAAAGCAAAAAGATGCACGTCAAAGACCAGGATCCTGACATTGGTCTGGAGATGGGGTCAAGGACAGATTCCAAAGCAAGGAGTGTAATCTTCAGGACCCAGCCCACCCTCCTTCCAGCTGGGGTCCAGTCTTGTCTGTTTCCTCGCGTTCCAAACAGCAAAGAGTGAGTGACCTTAGCGAGGATCCAGGTAGGGCCGCACAATGATGGGCAATTGGTTGATGCGGTCTCTGTGGTACGGGAAAAAGCATAAAAATACTATGAAGAAAACTTACAACCAAGACCATTTGAACAACAATAACCAAAGACGACTGATGAAAGGAACACTGTCAACTCTATTTCCAGAAGCCTCTCAGCCCCCACTAGATGATAATATTAATGATTGGTGTGTGTTCCGCACCTCCGTTGAACACCGTTACTACTCTCCATAGATTTTGTCCATCTTATTGCCAAAACAATCTTGGGAGGTACTCAGCTCCAACTGACAGATGGGAAACACGAGGGGAGAGAGGCTGAGTAGCTTGACAAGGTCAACAATATCAGAGGCAGGACAGGTGTCAGGAGGTGCAGGCTACTGCCTTTGCCTCGCCATGTGGCCGATTGCCACAGAGATGGCAATGCCTATGTCCTCCCACCTTGGCAGAAGCCACTTGGCTCAGCTTACGTGAGCGCGAAGCAGGCTCAGAGGTGGGGTGAGTAAGCATGCAGCCCTGCATTAGTGCAAGCATCTTCGTACGCAGGGTGAATGTGGCTGTGTGACACTTGTACGCTGTGTGCTCTGAGCCAGCAAGTTGAAGGAAAAGGTTGGAGAGGGCAGAGCACCAAACACAGTGGCCAGGGTGCTGGGAAGCAGCAGGAAGTTGGTCAGTGGGTCAGGCAGCTGGTCAAGGGAGCAGAGGGTGACAGGTGGGCAGGGCTGTGGGGGGTGACCAGCCCTCCCACCTGCCAGAGCTGTCCATCAGCACCAGGACTAGCAGTGCTGGAAGCCAAGACCCCCAGAGAGACAGCCTAGAGACCTATCTTTCTAGGGAACCTTTCAAGATGGCCCAGACCCCTCACAATCTGTCCTAAATCCTTCTCCTCAGTTCTCAAACTTCACTTTGTCTCATCTTGTTCCACATCAGAGGGAAAGGCTGCCTTGGTTGGTTTAGACCCTGGGAGTTAAGTGACAGGATGGGCTGAGGCGAGGACAAGTGGCCAGGGGTGGCCTCCCACACTCCTCTGTCTTTGCTGTCCAGATGAGTGGACATGTTTGACCTTGCTGATGTTGTGGGGCAGCAGAAGTATCCTCCCAAGTCCTTTAAATCACACTTCATTCTTCAAATAAATTAAGCTGATATTCCAAGTGGCCCTAGGACCCCTCCCCAATGATCCTGGGACCCACTGTGAGAAGCTTGGCAAAAGTCAGAGGGTTAGAATTGAAATTTGGCCCTGAAGTGTGATGAGTCCTGGCTGGTATAGCTTGGGGATGTGAGCTATGGGGGATGGGATGGAAACTCCTGGGATTTTACAGGCCTGCCTAGGGCAATGGCCCAATCAGCATGGAGGATGAGCAGGTGAATGACAGGCTTGGAAAGGCAGGCAGAAGCGCGAGGGTGGGGGCTTTGGGTCCTGCAGGTCTTGCGCTGTTTGAGAGTGCCGCCCTGGCCCCCAAAAGGGCAGAAATGCAGGCAGGCAGGCACAGGGGGAAGGGGTGTGGTGGGTCCTTGGAGGGTGCTAAGGGACAGTTAGGGTACAAGCGACAGGGTCAGGTTGCTGTAGAGAGCCCCGCAGGACTGGGGAGCCAGAGTCCAGGTGGCTCATGGGGAGGGGCCGGGCTGCGGTGAGGGCGCGCGTGGCTGACCGCCCCCAGCTGTGGCGTCGCTCAGGCCGGGCTTAGCGGGCCAGGGCCAGGGATTAGGGGCAGTGGCCGCACCTGGCGGGGCAGCCGCAGGGCTAATGCTCTGTGACCGCGCGGCACCGCCCAACAACTGGCTCCCCCTCCGCCAAGCCAGCCAGGCTGTGGGCTCCTTAGCCTGCAGGCGTGTGCGGGTTGCACGGCTGCAGGCAAGTGCGCCTCGCACGTGTGCTGGGGCCCTGCGGCTGAAAGTCACTGGCTGCGAAGGCCTCAGGATCGGCCTCGGGATTGCTGGCTGGGGCTGAATGTGTCCTGCCCTGTGTTAGACTTTTGAGGGTCAAGCAGTGGCTTTGATTGTGCGCCCCTGAGAACAGTTGGCACTGAGTGACAAGCGGCCCTGGCTCTAAGACCCTGGAGGTCCCTCATAGGACAGTCTCTGTTATCCCCTTCTGAGAACTGTGTACCATTGACCCAACAAGACACTTCTGTACTCTAAGTTATGTGTTAAGAGTATCAAGAACTCCCCCCGCCACCCGGGGTTCAGGTTCTGCAGCTACAACTTCTGGGGTGCAAGTCTCATCGTCCCCACACAGCATACCAGCAGTCCTTGGCAGTACCAGTGTTAGCCATGACTTTCAGAGCATCAAATCTCTGATCCGAGGGCCAGGGAGATAGCTCAGTAGAATAAGCACTTCCCTGGCAAGCGCAAGGGCCTGAGTTCAATCCCTGGGCCCGCCCCCCTCCCCCCCAAAAAAAAATTCTGATCCTAAGACAGAGATCACAGCAGGGGAGAGCTGGCCCCTGGTTCCTCCTGCCCTAAACTCACTCCTGCTCCTCATGCTCCCATGACAGCCAGGACCAGCTTGGGGACTCCAGGAAGCTCTACCACGCCCTTGACCACCAAAATAGTTGCACTACAACGCAGCCAATGTGAGGACTGTCAGATCTTCCCCACTGCCATGGTCCAGCCTCCAGCCTTAGCATCTGCTGTCCCCTCTGCCTAGAAGGAACCCAGGCCCCATTCTTAAGGCTCAGAACCCCCAGTCCCTGGGAAGCCTTCACTGCAGCAACCCACCCTATCCATCTTCCTCCACCTCACAGAAGCTGGGCTCACACTTACCTTGGGTATTTCTGGTGCTGTATGCATCTCCTGGAGGTCTTTCCAGGGCTTCTAAGGAAGGGGGGCTCTAACTGGCCCTTCCTCCACTCACTCTGCATATACATACAGCCCTCACCCCTTCCAAGAAGGCACCCACTATCAGAACTGTCCTGCCCCCACCCCAGGGCTCCCCTGCAGTGAAGAGCCTGGCTGGTTGTCCTCACTCGCCCTCCTGGCTTCCAAATGGCCCTTCTCCGGCCCTGTCTGGGGCTGCCAGGACCCACAGCAGGTGCCTGAACAGGCTTGAAGCTAGGGACAGGGCTGGGCACAGCAGTCCCATCTCTGGCCAGGAATAAGACTCATAAGGAGACAAAGTCCAGAATTCTGTGCTTCCTCCTTCTCTCCACCAACTCCATAGTTTTGTTAATAACAATGGCTACCATCTTCTGGGTGCTTGTTGTCTGCCTTTGCACAGTCATTGACACCATAATGAATTGTCTGTTTAATCCTGACCAACCCTGAAAGATGCTGTAGGCCTTCGGAGAGGTCTTCTGCCCGTCCAAAGCCATCCAGCTGGTCAGGGGCAAAACCAGGAGTCACACCCTGGCCCTTCCTGTGTCCTCCAGTGTTGAGCCCAGGTGCTTCTGTCCACACCCTGGGTGTGCCTGCTGTCCATCTGTGTCTATCAGCAGAGGCAGGGCTGTGACATGGCAGGGACTGTCCCAGTCCAGGCACTGAGGAGAGCTCATTGACTGTCATGTGGCACAGCATGGTGGTAACACGCATGCGCTCAGTGGCCCCGGTGCTGAGGTTCAAGGCTCAGATCTGTCTTTCCTGTTCTATGACTTCGGAATACTAATCTTTCTATCTCAGTTTCCCCTTCTATAAGATGGATGTGATAATAATATAGTGGTGTTCAGGAGATTGAGTTAATTTAGGAAACATCTCTGTCCTACTTTTGTTGTCTCCCACTGGACTAGAATGGGCCCTATCCCACTCTCTGCTGCCTAGCTGGCACTTATCACAGTCCATCCACTTCTTTGTAAAATATGGCTTCGTATACTCAGTTATCAAGATTAAAGAACTGCATGTAAAGTGCCCGGCATGGGGCAAAAGATGGCATGTGCAGTGACACCCATGGGGGCGGTTGGGGGCAGAGCCAGGCTCTCCTGAACAGCTCACCTTTGGGTTCAAAGATGCAGGCTGCCCCAGCACCACCCTCCTGCCCATATACCATGTGGAGAAACCCTCACACCCAGGGCTGGCCTGGGGCACAACATGCCTCGCCCTCACTCTTCTTAGGTGACCACACAGGCAAAGGGACTGGCAGCTCAGGGCTTTGGAGTGAAGTCAGGTGGACAGGGAGATATGCCCAGGACATCATCCCCAGCCATCATTTTTAGGAGCAGAAGCTTGTCTTCAGATGAAACCCTGATGCATATAGCACACACAAGGGTCAGTTTATTGTCGTAGTCGTATTATAAGTCCATGTGTATAACTCTTAGTCCTTATAAAGTACTCAAATGTTTTTTTGCCAGCTACAACAGAGTTACCACATAGTAGGCATTCTATAAAGAGCTATTGAGGGGCTAGTGAGGTGGCTCAGTGGTCTAAAGCACCTACTTAGAACAAGCTTAGCAAAGCACAGG
>NDGN011347644.1:0-10471 GCA_002564285.1 Tympanoctomys barrerae | reverse complement strand
TGAACTCAGGCCCTTGCGCTTGTCAGGGAAGCACTTATTCCACTGAGCCATCTCCCTGGCCCTTGCACTGATAATTGAAAGTAGCCATTTTGTAAGAAATGAGTATAGAGAAACAGGAGTCTAAAAAATTCTAGTCTTCATCATAAGAGCCAGGAAAGGCTACTAAATTGTTTTTCCAGAAAGGAAATAACCAGTGGTCAAATGCTTTCTGTATATATTATCCAAAGCAAGTCAATACGTGGATAATACATTTGAGGGTAGTCTGGGTGTATACATTGAATAAGTGAAATTGTGATGCAAAAACCAAACAGGAAGAGAAAAACCAAGGATGTGTGATAATGGGGCCAAACCCCAAGGAAAGAGGCCGTGAGTAATCGGCTGTGCTTTTTGAAAAAGCAGGAGCTGTCAGGAAATTGAGATGATTAGAAGAATTTCAACAAAATGAAAAAATAAATATTAACTCCCCACTTACAGCTAGCTGGATTTATAGAATAGGCCATTTCAGTAAAGTGATGTGGTTAGCCAAAATAGCACTTCCTGTATAGCACAGAACTTAGAAGCCAAAGGCTCCAGTAACTTCAGGTAGAATTCATGCCTTTGTGACAGGAAAGCAGTTTGTAGATACATGTGTTTGGGTACTGGTAAAAGGAAATATATATTCATCTTTAGGATCCATTCACAATTCTCAAATAAACACATTTCCGTTGAACAAGCGATGTCCCAGGCAGGTTTATTTAAGCTGGCACAGAGTTTTTAAAAGAAAATCTCCAACTGGAAGACGGAAGGTATGTCTTGGAAATCTAAAGAGGGTTTTCTGCATTTTCTGTGTAAATGGATGGCTCTTCAAATGTCACGACCTGTTGGTCCACAGAAGAGTCCTGGGACTCCACTGAACTCCCATTTTTCCCATGCGAACCAAGTGAGCGCCTCTCTGAACTCTGTCAGCAGGGCAAAAGCTATTTCTGCTTCTTGCCAGCTGAGCAAGGCTTGTTTCCCTTTCAAACACCACTGCACTCTTATTACAACTTTCCTTGCCTATTGAATATTTTATAATTTGGTCTTGTGCCAGTGCTCCTTCCTCGGTGCCCGATACATGGCAAATGCAACAGGGAATTTTCATATATGACAGGAGATTTCCTTGACTCTGTATCCACATACAAGTTTGCTAGATCCAATAAACACATCTGAATGGCTTCTGGCGCCACAAAGACATTTTAAAAATCCTAAAATCTTCTTGATTGCGTCATGGGATTCTTAATTTTTTTGTACAGATTTGCCCCGTCATGAACTCAGTGAGGAAAGAAAAAAACTGCTTAAATAATTTGCCATTTGTGGGCCAAAAGCATGAAGTACCTACTTTAGGTCTTCTCTGTGCCATATCATTCTTTTCCTCAGGTGATCTTTGCTCTTCTCCTTCCTTTTCTTGTGCGAATTAAAGCACAAATATTCATGACCCAGGCCCAGCACCCATCTTTTGGGATGACTTCAGCGACAAGTAACCCAAATTAAGTGCTCTCCCTCTTTGACTGCCTGCTTCAATTATCATCTGTGATAGCCAATTCTGCAGTCCTGCTCCTGCCACAAAATAGGGGTTCCTCAGTGAGCGGCACTGTGCTCCTGATATAGAGGACCTGTATGAATAACATTCAGGTTCAACTCGGTAATTACTGCGAACGCCAGTTATCATTTTATTCATTAATAAATTAACTTTCATTGCAAAATCTGCAGGGATTTGTGTCTTCCAGACTTGCATTTCCTTCCCATTTTGCCTTTAATGAATTCAACATTAGCACCTCCCTCTGTGCATTTAATTACTGTGCTGATTGCTTACTATGTATGCTACATGATGTGGAAAAAATACAAAAGTTAAAAAGAAAGCGCTCTCCCTGACCTCCCTGGGGAGACAAACCAAAACCCATAAAAATTAGGAAGACACATTAAACTATGTGCAACACGTGCCAGGCGAGTGGTCCGGATAATGACACTGCCCTGTTGGCTCAGTGGTGGGACATTATGCTCACCGGGCTGAGCCTAGACCAGAGGGGTCACAGTGCCCCAAATTACCACTGTCTCTGTTGATCCCAACTACATTCCCTTCCATTTATGTCCTTCTGTTTGTAAGTATTTTCTAAGTTTCACTTTGTTTTGTTTACTTCTCCTTTACTTTCTATGAAGTTGAGTTCATTTTTATTTCTGTAAATGTCTACCAGCATATCCACTACATGCTTTATTTAAATTGCTTCTGATGCACGTTTGAACGAGTTTCCAGATTATTCAAAAGATAAGAAGGCGATTTTCTTGTGTGAAGATTACAAAAGCATGCACAAATCATTTAGAAAAATGTCTAATTGTAAAAGTTGTCATTCTAAACATATGCTTTGTGTCCAACTGTGCATGAGACCATGGGTTTCAGCTGCGCAGGGATGCTGTGCTCCCTAGGGACCCAGGGGCCCATCGTTGGTAGAAAGTGTGGGGGACCCATAGGAGCCACTCTCCACAGCCTTGGGAGACAGATGGGAAATCACAGGAATGCTGAGATTCATGGACCTTCATACAATTTTTAAAGACATTTCATGTATAAAAAATTTACCAGAGTGCGTTATGAGAAGAAGTTTGCTTTAGGACATAATAATACTATTTACAGTATAACTAGATTAACGTTTTGGATGTCTTGAAGGTGTTATGCTGTTAGAAAATATAAGCAGATTCCATCCAGGTATGTTCGTGCACGTTCTCAGTCTGAGCACTCAGAAGGCTGAGGCAGGAGGACTGACATGGGTTTGAGGCCAGTCTGGGATACACAGGGAGACCTTGTCTCACCCCCTGAAAATATGAACAAATTCCAAAAATGTTGGATACTTTCAGAGTACTCTACCAGATTGCTAAGATATTCCAAGGAAGTTTTAGGCTATAACTTTTCATAGTTTCTTCTTTTTTTTAATATTATTTTCTTTTTTTTTACATTTATTTATTGTGTGTGTGCGTGTGTGGCCAGCTCAGCCCACCTGAGGGTGGGGCTGGCTGGCATGTGGTGCTGGGGGACCAAACCGTGGTCCCTGTGCTTTGCCAAGCTTGTTTCAAGTAGGTGCTTTAGACCACTGAGCCATCTCACCAGCCCAACTTTTCATAGTTTCAAGTTAGACTATACCTATTATTTCTGTCTCAAGAATGTCTTGTTTCCCCCCTTCGAAACAAATATTCAGTTGGATCTCTAACAGGATGCTGTATTAATTTATGGCACCAGAAGAACATAAATAATTGAACTTTATATTTGCATTTTTCTTTATTTATGTTCTATTTGATATATGAATATGCGTTGCCCATATACATTATACATTAAACATATATATATTTGAATATATATCTGTGCATATACACACAATCGGATAAATACATATTGGAAAATGTCATCCAAAATTGTCATTGTCTTTTTATTAGGCTGTGTTTTATTATAAATAATAGGAAGCCTGATTAACACTAACTTAAACATAATATACCATTTTAACCAACAGCATCTACCTAACAAAGTGTAGGTAACTGTGCTAGTAGTTAACCTGGCAGCCTAGTGATTGCTATCGTTACCTTCTCATGCACATCTTTGACATGATGGCTTTCAAGAATGAATGTTCATCTCATTTCACATGTATTTTACCTTACTCAAAACCTTTCTCTTTTTCAGCATTACTAATTGATCCTGTATAGTTATGAAAATTGTCACATTTCAAATTTACCCATATTCACACTTTATCTAGATATAGTGGGGCAAACCCAATATCCTGTGTTTGTTTACTACATTGTTATTTTAAATAACAGCTGATACCTTGTAAGAAATAAAGGTGCACATCTTAAATTAGTTTGGGGTTCTCAAGCTGTAGAAATAGAACATCTGAGTACTTGTCTGAGCTCTTATCGCTTTACTATCCCACCTGGACTATAGCAGAGACTTTTCCTTGGTTCTGGATTTTCTGAGCTGTAGTGAGAGATGAAGCTAGGCTGAGAAAGGAGTTGGTAAAGCAGGCATCAACCGCAGGAGACAGCAGTTCTCAAATGGAAATTAATTGATTCTAATTGCTTTGCCATTGTATTGCAATTGGAGCGTGCATCCCTTTAAAACCACTGATTATAATATAAGGATCTGAATTTTTATGCTGTAGGTAATGTTAATGGAAAGCTGTTGTTAGAGGAATGATCAGTGAATATCAATAAATGGATATTAAGAAATTAAAAGAAAAGTTAACTAAGTGATCATGAGCTATATACTTAAGCAGTCAGAGTAGCAGTCAATGGTGTAGCATTTCATATTGAAAATTAAACACTTGAATGTTAAACACCCTATAAAAAGAGACTGACTCCCTGTAGCTGTTGATCATACCAGATATTCACAGTACAGATCTTCTGGAAAATGGGACATGTGTCCATTCTGCAGAGCCTTTACTTTTTGTGCAAGAACTAATAGGCAGATATTTTGAAATGGAAAAAAAAATATTCCCATTGTAACACCAAGAGAGAGGACACAAAGGTCATTTTTCTCAACACTGGTCCTATGTAAATGAGTTGTGGGAGGGTGAGAGGCTATGTGAATCTGAAGGCATTGGTTTTAGCATGCTCCTCAATATCAAAACCTGTGCAAAAACACTAGACTGGATGTGAAGGTATATATAATTTACTGCTGTGTGACACAGAGTAACTGTTAGTAAGATTGCACTGAGGACTTTAGTGGTCATTTCTTCTATCTGCAGCACTTAAGTGGTTGGCAGTGTTAGAGAGCTCAGTTTCCCAGATAATATTTCCACTGAGCACCAGGTCAAATGACACCTAATGGCTGTCTGTGCTTGGGGAGCTCTTAGGATGCATAATCTTGGAAGCAAAGTGCTAGGGTGCTGAATGCATGGTGTGAGCAATGAGAGAACCCCCAGGGGCCCACAGAGATGTACTCTGAGCGAGGGAGGATTCCTGGGTGTTTTCCTGCAAAGGGTGGAGGAGAAGAGGTGGCCAGGAAGAGCAGTGGGGCAGACGCTGACATGTGCAAGACTTGCAGTCACAGTTGGAAATGGCATTATGTGTTTCGAGTATAAGCCGAGGAGACCCTGGATGGCCAAGAGTCAGAAGACTCATGCTGCTTTTTGTTCCTTCATGACTTTGCTTCATTCTCACAGCAGAGACTTTCCATATTTTACCACAGCTTTAATCATTTACTTTTATTTAATCACTTTTGTTTGGAACTGGGGATTGAACCCAGGGCTTCCCCAGTGCCAAGCTTTACTATACCATGGTGCCACCCCAACCCCAGGAGGGCTCCCTTGACAGTGAGCTTCCTTATACACTGCCGTCCTCCTATGCATAGGGACAGTGAGCAGGAACAAGCTCACTGTGACTCTAGTAAGTGAGTTGGATTCATGAAACACCCTGTTCAATATTATCACCAATCTAGATCTAGTAAAACAAAAATAAAGAGCTTAAATGCTAAATAATTTATTGGTCATCAAATTTTTAAGTACATATTTTTTTCTTGACAGTTGCAGTAAAATTGGTATTACTACTATGGTTACCTCAAACTTCATAACTTGAAAAATGTCCGTGTGTGGAAATGGAGCCTGTTTCCTGTAGGTAGCACATACTTTTGACTAGATGCATAATTGAGCAGCAGGTAGAGATGTATAGCTTAATTAAAAATGTAAGTAATAATGATTTTAAAAATACATGTTTAGGAGAATGCTAAAAAATGACCCTAATTTGGTCCTGTTAAATATTTACTAGAAACATTCTTCACATATAAGTATCTGTTTCAGAATTTAGAACATTTGCATTTTAATTACACAATAAAAGGGGAAAGAGAAAGAATAATTGACTTAGCTATTAGCCAATTACAGCTGTAACTAAAAAAATAACCCCAAATTGGCAATGGTTTGCACAGAAGATGCACAGTATACACTGATCAGATGTTTAATGACATTTGACAACAATAAAGGGAAGGAATATTGTTTCAGTCCTTCTTACAACATATTTATTAGAAGTGAAATAATTGAAAGCAGATTTGGGGTGTTTGCATAAGGATCAGTCAGCTACTGTGTTAATATGTCCTCAAATGGGGCTTCTCTCGAGTGACTCCAAATGGGAAAATCTAATGAGAAAAGATTGCTGTCCCTTGTTCACCTGAGGGGGTTGCCCCGCAGTACCTGCCTCTTTGTGTGACACGGTGAAGCGTTCACATCGCAGATGCCCTGGCTTCGGTATGCTTCACATCGTCTCCACATTACTTAGCTACAATAGTTAAACGCAGACGCCATATAAATAGCTACATGGTGTACTGCAATGTGTAGGAGACAATGACGCAAAAATAGTGTGTATGTGTGCAGGAGGTGCAATTCCATTTTTTTTTTTCTTGCCAAACATTTCCATCCAGGGTTGGTTGAATTCCAGGGTGCAGAGCCTGTGGGATGTAGAGGAGTAGCGATCACTCAGGTGAACGCGGTGGGTGTCACCAGTGTCCGGTTCAGTGCCAGGGAAGGTCTGTCCGGTCTGTCTCCAGTTCCGTCTGTCAGTCATAACCCGTGCACAGGACCGCATGCACACACGGGGGCAGTGACAGGAATGCCTGTGTCACCACAGCTGCTGACGGCGTTTCCCTCTGTGTTCTCCTTACCAGATACGACAACATATTCCACCCAGCGATCTGAGCACTTCAAGCCCTGCCGAGACAAGGACCTGGCCTACTGTCTCAATGATGGCGAGTGCTTTGTGATTGAGACCCTGACGGGATCCCATAAACACTGTCGGTAAGTCACTGCCACTGCTGGTGGCCAGGGTGGGCCTTGGCAAGGACTCGAGGTGCAGCCAGGGAAGACCATGTATGCGAGATATTGGCAGTACTGCTGACTCAGGGTAGAGCTGAGCATGCTACGGTGAAGCAGCAAAGCAGCCATCTAGCTCATTAGCGTTGAGGAAGAAACAATGGAAACACAGTGAGTGAGGTTTGAGAACTGGATCAAGGTACATGTACCTTTATAGATGCCAGCTTCATGCACATGATTATTTATTTGGGATATCTGTGTCATGGCAGGGGGGCTTAGGCTCACATCCTTACAAGTCTAAGGACCTCAGCAAGAAAACTGAGCTGCTCATCTTAGATTTAGAATCTCGACATTTGGTGAGAGCCACACCACAGAGAAGATAACTGTGGCCAGCGAGAACTGCATTTTATTTTGATTCTGCCTTCTTTTATTAATGCCAGTGCTTTTCCGAAACATATCTGATGATGAGACAGACACTTGAGCAAGATGTTGTAAATGAAACCAGTCCTGCTACAGTCTACTAGAGAACTACTTAAAGACATTTCCCAGTAGAGGTTAGGAAGGTGTTTAATTGGGTTTTAGAGACATACATTTATGTAACTGCTGAACATAAAAGCGAGTGGAGATAAATAGTGCACTAGTAGGTGCTGAAGCTTTGAGGCTCAACAGAAGAATCAAATTAGTATTTAAAAAATATTTCCCACCAAACTTTTATTTCCTGCACTACCCTGATAATTTGTTTTTCCTTGCACTTGTGCATGTTCAGTGATCATATATCTCCCCACACCCCTTTCCTGCTCTTTCTTTATCCTTCTCATGTGACAGAATTGTTAAATTAATTATTCTGAATAATGAAGCATGGGAATTTATGGATTTTTTCCCTCTCTATTGCTAATTTAAAACTTTATTTCCACATCATTTTGTTAAGACGATGCAGAGGAATGCATCTTATAGCTGTGGACTTAGAATGTGAAAGAAAATCCTACCTGCCTTCCTGGAAGAGCCATCTAAGTCCGTCAGGTGGACATGTGGCTTGGGGGGGCAGTAGCATGGGCTATGACTAATGGATGACAGTGGCTGTCTCTGCAAAGGTACGTCTGTGCTGAAGTGAAAAGAACTGGGACCTTTTCTCACTTTGGCACGCACCTTTCACATGACATTGGCAGTGCCATTTCTTGGACGCAAATAGAGAATTTTCTGTGCCTTCCAATCCTCTGTGGACCTGAGTTAGGGGTAAAAAGGAGTAAAGATCATTCTTCTCCACACTCCTCTTGCCATGTTGACTTTGTCAATGAAGATACAAGTGGGAAGCCCTGCAGTGACATTAATACCTCAAGGGAAAGCAAATGAGCTACTTTCCCAAAGCCTGGTGTGTGCCCAAGGTCTTGCAGGCACTTGTGCCATATGAAAGTTACCATTGTCACAAAGGGGAGCATCCTGTGGAAGGGAGTGCTATGGAGTGGAACGGTTCTTTCCAGAGCTTCATGCTCTGGAAGCCTAGTCTGCCATGTGTCCATGTGGAACTTAATCTCTAAGGAAGTTGGCCTGACCAGTGGAAGGTAACTAACATCGTGGAAGATCCTCTCATGAACAGATGGAATCCTGGGAGTGACTGAGGTCAGACAGAGATGACTTTCTTCAAGGGCTAGAAATGTAGCCTGGATTCTACATCTATGTCCTATGTCCTTTTTCACACATGTGGTACTACTTCTCTTTCTGCTTTGCTGCTGTAATATTCCATAGCCAGGAAGTATTTACCAGGATGCTGTTGCTGTGCTGTTCGGCACATCCAGCTACAGAATAAAGAACCAAATTGGTCCTTTGATTTTACCAGTTATCTAGCCAGAGGTGCTTTCTTATAGCAACACAAAGCAGACTAAGACAGTAGGTAATCAATTGTCTGAAGTCCTAACCTATTGAAGAAGTGGTGTGTTAGAAGTTTTAGCCAACCTAATGACAACCTTTGATGAGTTTTTTTTTTTTTGTGTGTGTGTGTGTGTGTATGTGTGTGAAGGGTCATATCAGGCTAAATAACAACGTGTAAGTCATTTTAACTCATCTTACAAAAATGAGTATGCAGAAAAGAATAAAATCTTTTATGGTCTTGTTAATTCTTTATTAGGTCATGGACATTATATCCTTTCTAATTCCTTCTATTTCTTGGATATTCATTTGGTAGGGATGCTGTAAAAACATGTCAGACTGTGTGCCTTAATGGAAGGAGTTTTTCTTTTTCCTCATAGTTCTGTAGATGAGAAGTCTAAAGTCAAGGTGGCAACAGGGTTGGCTTCTTCTGCAGCCTCTCTCCTGTGCTCATTTATGGCTCTCTCCTCCCTGGATCTTGTATTCCTCTGTACAAATTTCTTCTTACAAGAAACAAATAATAAGCGATGAGAACCCGCCCTCACAACCTCATACCATCTACCATGGTAAAGATCTTTTCTCCAAATATGGTAAGATTATGTGGTACTGAGGCTTTGTATTCTGACATAGGGTTTTGGTTTTAGAAATGTAATTCCATCAACTACAGTGGATGTCAGCTTCGGAAAAGGAGTCCTTTGCTTCCATGTGAATGTGTATGCGTGGCTCATTTCTGCTGCACACGGACAGAGACATATCTAAAGTTTAGCTGGAACATTGTACATGGCTAATAACTTTGGCCATCTATATTCATATTTCTGGCATATTTCAGTTCAGACAACCTGTCATTTAACACAGAGTGACAACATAGCTAATCATGACAAAAGACCAGCCAAAGACAGAATTGGAATTCAAGTAGGTTAATAGATGCCTATAAATCTCCTATAGTGTGTATGAATAAATCACACATCACATGTGCCTGCTATTCATCTAGCAGGCTTTGCTGTGAATGAAAGGCATACATTTGTTCCTGCATCAGCTACTTCTAAAAATTCCAACATAGTTATTAATAATGTGCCATTCTGTACAGCACTCTATTTAAGTAGCGAGCTTCATTCTCCTTTTCCCATTTGACACATATTTGTTGAATATTTCTCATCACCAAGATAGTGTTGAATAAATATACACAAAAATGAATTTGAAAATTAAATGGCCCTGCACTTTGTAATATGTTTGAGGATGTGAAATAGTTCATCGTGAGGAAAAAGCAAGAAGGCGGCGGAGCACTTTAAAATGAGCTGCTGTATGCTACCAGGGACCTTTTTGTAACATATTAGTTACTGGATTATGTTTCAAATAATGTAAGACACCATGTCGTATATCACAGAAGCACTATAAAGATGTATAGATGTATCTAGGTTGTTACTTTTTTCACGTCACAGATTATAAGTCAAAAGCTGAGAAAAATCAAGATGATGTTTCCATGACTTGAAAAAAAAAATATATATATATAGTACTGTGACAAACTGCACCAAACATCTTTCCCTGTTGATTAAACAGGCCGAGCTCTGACACGTATTCCAGTTTCGTAGTCAGCGAGGAATAGTGACAAAGCTTCCAATCTATTCGTGATGGAGATTCTGAGGGTGTATGCGCAAAACAAAATCATGTTAATTTCAGGAAAAGACTTGGAAAGCTGATGTTGTTCCCCTTGTTAATCTCTTATTTTGGGGTCTTTTCATCTTTTTTAAGATAGCATTTATTGGGGCCAGGGAGATGGCTCAGTAGAATAAGTGCTTCCCTGGCAAGCGCAAGGGTCT
>NDGN011347633.1:0-14166 GCA_002564285.1 Tympanoctomys barrerae | reverse complement strand
CTGATCTTGATTCTTAATAACATGCTGCTTCTCTAAAGGGACCGTGAGCCTGTTCTAGTCTCTGAATAACCTACATGCTACATTGCACACTTCCAAGTTTTGCATAATACGACTTCATTTAAATACTCAACAGAGTCAAGAAACAACCTAAGGAATGGGAAATGATTCCAGCTATTCCTAGTATCTAGACTATAAAAAACTCAAAAATGTTATACCGCCCCAAATTAAGAGATCCAATTTAAAAAAATGGATACGTCTCAGAAGAAGGTACACATGTCCAATAAACATGGAAAAACTGTTCAAATTTTCTGACATCAGAAAAAATGAAAATTAAAATCACTAAAAATTTATGTTACACCAGAAAGAATGGCTATAATCAAGAAATCAAATAATAAAAATTGCTGGATGGCTGTGGTGAAAACACTGTTGATGGGAATGCAAGTCAGTACAGCCATTGTGGAAACCAGCATGGAGATTTTTCAAAGAAGTAAAACTAGCAATTCCAGTTGACACAGCTGTTCTTCTAGATGACTTCCAGGAAGAGCTAAAACTACCATATTGCAGCAGAGCATGCGCAGAAGGGTTTACAGCAGCGCGGTTCACAACAGCTAAGTCCTGAAAGCAGCACTGTGTCCTGCGACAGGTGAATGGGCATAACATGGTTTCTACACATCATGGAACGTTACCCTGTATAGAGAAGGATGGGTGGGGGACACCCGTAGATAAATGGACACAGCTAGAAAATGTAATGCCGAGTTAAATAAATCAGGCACACAAGCTTAAACACCATATGGCATCGTTCGTTTTAGTAAGGAAAGAGCAAAATAAAGGGTTGAGAGAAGGAAACAGGAAGGAAGAGCTTTTATAAATGGGAACAGGTCTAAGAAACTAAGGCTGAATGGAGAAGGGAAGAGGAAGCAAAGCAATTAAGATGGTCATTCACATGCAATAAGTGCCCACAGTGAACATGAACATTAACTTGAAAGTATGAACTCGAAACAGTGAGAATAACTATAATAATGAAAATGGGGAAAGAGATCTAGAGATTGAGAGGCATGGTTGGGAAGGGAAAGAGGAATACTGAAGAATCAGGGTATGTTTTAAACATATACCTTCTCTCTGAGATGCATGTAAACTGTATGTACTGCAAATATATACAAGTGTAATAAAAAAATTTCAGACTTCATTACAGGGCTGATGAGACAGCTCAGTAGATTAAGCACCTGCTTTGGCAAGTGCATGGACAAGGGTTCAATCCCCAGTCCCATATGCCATGCCAGCCCAGCCCACAGGGCACCCTGAGCCGGTGACTGAGTCTGGGTGTGGTGGCGCATGCCTGTAATTCCAGCACTGGGGAGGCTGAAAACAGGAGGATCACTATGAGTCCAAGCTGTATAGTGAGACACTGCACCAAATACACAAGTGGAAGGAAAGAAAAAGACTTCATTAGAAACAGTAACCACAACAGCTTCTCCTTTGAGACTATACAATATTTTAATTTTTACACTCAGGACTAAATAAAAGGGGGATTTAAATAGCCAATAACATTGTCACAGGAGATCATGGTTTTCACAAGCATACATTAAATGTTCAATAAAATTATTTTTGAAAATGTGTTTTCTTCTTTAAGTATACATATAGTGAAACAGGCCATATTAATTAGGCTCATTAATCAAACTATTACTATGAAATGATTACAGAATTCTAGTCCTTTATAGTTATTTTATTGAAATACTGTGGCTCATTTCAATACCCCAATACTGTCGCTCGCTTAAGTACATTTTAATGTTTTGGAGCAGTAACATCATTTAACCAAGGATTTTGAAAAAAATTCTCATCATGGAATTGAAAAGGAAAATATGAGTTCAGTGAAATAGCAGTTTTTCAGTATTCAGCATAGAACATCAACATGATTCAATCTTGTTTAAAGAATGGCAAGTGTTCCCCACAGCTTAGATAGCATTATATGTCACAAACTTAGAAAAGGTAGCAATTTTAGTTGGGTTTTACATATGGGATCGCTGAATTCCTGAGAGGAAAACAGAAGTGCACATGCATGTTTTGTATTATAACACAAAGTGTGTGGAGGATTTCTCTCTGCATGAGCTACCATCCCCCTTCCTACCCTGGGAGGCATGAAGAGCAAAAGAAGAAGGAAAGGAATGGATGGAAGTCTATGCCTGCTCAGAGAATATAAAGACAGTGAAACAAGGAGAGAAAGAAGTGAGGAGTGTAGAACATTGCTACCTCTCTTCCTCAGGTCATTTGGAACACAAATGAAAGAGTCTTCCATTTCTAAATGAAAATATTCTTCTGTCAACTTGTTTCCTGTTACTTAAGACATTGATTGATTTGGTAGAAACATGAGCCTCTCTCACAAATCAAGGTGACTAGTGGCTTGGACTAAATAAATGATTATCCTGAGTGACCTGTTAAAATGCCCTGTTACCAAAAATATACTGATGACAGGTAAGTCACTCTTCTAATTAACAAAGCAAGGTTTCAAGTGCATATTGTCAACTGATCTGCAAGGAAATATTGCAAGAATCCAGTATGTGGGACCCAGCCCTGCTTCCTTATGAGAAATCACAGCATTGATTCTTTCAGAGACTACAATAACTTTCCTGAGTTATTGTATTCTTAAGAGAGTGCTATAGCTGCATTTTTCATTTCACTAATGATCACATTTCCCAGTCAGAGTAATTAGAAAAACTAGGTCACCAAGAACTCTTAATTAATGGGGAATTCAAAGCCAGGTCTGCATATCACCTAGAACTAATTTTCCATTCACCTGCTGCTAGTTATTTGAACCTAGAAAAATCTCTTTGAAATGTTTGTTCAAAAGTAAAGTGATTTTATTCAAATGTATCTTCAAAATGCCTTATTTCACATAGCCCATAGCTCTAAAGTCCCCCTTCCGCAACACACACAGAATTCTATTGCCTCTGTAACCATACTATGTAAAACACCTAATTTTGCTGTTTATGAGGGTAACTGTTATAAAGTATTGAATGCAACTGGAAGTGGCAGGTTGACAATATGCAACGTGAGGACGGAAAGATCTAAGTAAAAATAAGCATAGCATGTACTGGTCACAGTTCCATGGCTGTGACAAAATACCTGTGTTCACAATTTAAAGGAGAAAAACAGGTGCCTCAGCGCAGTTTCCAAGGCCCCAGTCCACGGTCCACTGGATCCAACGTAGAAACATGGAAGAAGGCCGTACCAGAAGAAATCCTCTTAACCCAGAGCATCAAGGATGAAGAGAGCAGGGGAAGAGCCAGGAGAGGAGGCCAGGACCTGACAGAGACCAGAGTCCTCCTATCAGACCTCCACAACACAGCCAGCCCACCTGTTACTAATCTTTACTAATCTTTCAGGTGTTTCTCAAATCAGTCAAATTGATATTCAAAAGTAAAGCATCACAAAGCTCTCTTATCAGTTTGATACTCAAACATTTTAAACACACTACTTAATCTCCAAGTAGAGGCAATAACAAGGTTATAATTTTACCCAACATGATGTAACTAAGCTACCCTTTCATTTCAAACTGAAAATACAAGTTTTTACCAAAGCTTCTACCATCCAAGCATTATTCAAAGGTCTAACCCCAATGATTCTTTTTTTTTTTTTAATTTTTTCTTTTTGTGGAACCAGGGATTGAACTCAGGCCCTTGCACTAGCCAGAGAAGTGCTTCTTCCTCTGAGCCATCTCCCCGGCTCCCTAACCCCAATGATTCTTTTGAAAATCATGACAACTCTGAATTGGGAACCTCTGTAANNAAAAAAAAAACTTACACTAGCCTCAGATACAACGACACAGGGTAAACACTCCTACTGCAAAAAGTTAGCATAGATATATAGCTAATTTCTCTTCAATGAGAAGAAAGTTTTGAACTAATAGTGCTTAGACAAGACATCATGTCTGCATCTTGTACTAGGAGTACGACAAAGACAGCAATAGCCACTGTATTAATTATAGTAACCGCCCTATTCACCTGTTTTGAAACTGTCTCATTGCTACTTCGTTCTCAATAAAATTAATATAAAAATGAGAAATAGAGATATAGAAAGAAACTGGACTGAAGTAAGAGCAAAACGAAGTAGAGGAAATGGTAAGTCCCGTGGCTCGGTATTGGATGCACCTGTGGCATGCGGTGGCAGGACGTGAGCTCTAATGAGACTGGGGCCCCTAGGGTCTTACTGGGTACCCCCACACGGCTTCCCCCTTGGGCTGGCTCAGCTAAATTTCTGTGACTTCTTCGGTAAATGTTGCACAGTCCTGATATTTCCAGCTTCCTGAGGTCTCCAGAGCACTTTTTGCAACACTCCTGCGCCTCTACAGATCTCCCTGCCAGGAGCTTCAGGCAGGGACTCTAACTTTGTAAGACTTTGCTTACACCCCCAGGCATAACTTTGATAGCTGCAAAGTCTGGGTGAGTGCTTCCTTCACCCCATAACTCTTGTATCCTTCCTGCCTGAAGAATCAGCATCACACGGACAATTGCAAGGCCTGCCGCAAGCGCAGCAGGAGCAGCCCTCCCCTGGACCAAGGCTTCAGTGGCCTTTAATGCCTGGATGGCTGAGCATGGCAGAGTGAATCCCTAGGAACCACTTTCCCAAGGAAACTCATCTCAACCAAGAGGTCCAAAGGTTCTTCTCTCGAAGAGAAGTTTAATGCTTTTACACATTGAGGCTAGGATGATTGGAGTCCGCTGATTCCTGAAACAACCTCGAAGCATCTTTCTTCTTGTCTCTGTACAAGTATTTGACTTCTCCTTAAAAGTACTAATCTCTTCAGAACACCATTCCAACCCCAGATATACAAGTATTTCCTTCCTGGCCAAAGTTCCGGTTTGTCAAGTCTTTTTGCCTTGGTGCTTGCATCTGATTCTCGCTACACATCAGGCTGAAAGCAATCAGCTGTGTCCGTGTCACAGCCTGCACACTGAGGTAGCTGCCTACAGATCTCCCTGCCAGGAGCTTCAGGGGGCTACCTTAAAGTTTCCTTGCCCTCCTTACCCAGTTAGTCTATCACACCTAAACTCTCTTCAAACTCACTTTCCAAAAAGTTTCAGAAAATAGACAAAATATAGACAAGGGTTTTATCAGAATGTCACACCAATTTGTAATGTTCAATTCCAAATAGCATGCCCATTTTTCTCTGAAACCTTATGGACACGGTCTTTACTGGATGAATTCCTACCAACATTCTGAGCTCCTAAGAGAAGTCCAAGTCAGTCTCTGCTTACAGTGTTCTAGGGAGCCTCTAATGCGCTTCCCCAAAGCTTTCCAAACTCTTCCCACAAACAAGTTCCGAAGGCCTCTGAACCACATCTGCAGATGTAGTCACAGCCACAGCCCTACTTGTAGGTACCAATTTTCTGTATTGATCCACTTTCTTTGCTGGGGCAAAAGACCTACTATGCACAACTTAAAGGTGCATGTGTTTTATTCAGGCTTACAGATTCAGAAGTTTCCACCCATAGTTACCTGGTTCCAGGGAAAGAACTGAGTAACTGAGGGTTGGAGGAAGCTGTTTGGGTCCCGACATTCAGGAAGCAGAGGACAGAGGAAGCAGCTAGAGACCAGATGTAGTCACCACAGTCACAACTCCGTGCACAGGCACAGTCAGAACTGTGCCTTCCCAGTCACATAAGTGTGCCTCTAGTCCTGTTGATAATCACAACAGGATTGCTTTGTTTTATTTTTATTCCTGCCCCCACTATAATTTCAAGAACCTAGGATGGTGCCGGGTGCATACTAAACACTCAGAAAATACTTAATGAGCAACTACCTTAGTTATCGCTCCCATGTGTCACCCTTCCCCAGGATACTGCCTTTCAACCCCAGTGCTTCTCTCTGCCTCCTAGGGGGGCCCTGACTACGTAGGGTTGCCTCTGAGAGCATACCCCATCTCATCTCCTGCATCTCCACGGCATGAAACTTCTGAGTTGACCCAAAATAGATGCCACATTCTTTGTATTTCCATCAGTATCTTTCCTCTTTCAATTCATATGCTACCTACAAGTCACTTTATTGTGTCCATTTAAACAATGGAGATTCGACCATGCAACTTCCTGGGTCCAGTAAGGAGACCGAAAGCACCCTGGGGGGTTAAACAAGGAAATTAACATAAACAATTATTGAACTTTTTAAAATAAAGGTGACTATCCAATCTAAGGAAATGCTATGGTATCCTAGAGCTAAGGGAGAGTATTCAAGAAAGTCAAAGTTGGCATCCAAAGCTTGGCATTAAAATCTTACTGGAGAATGGATATCTCAGCCAAAAAGACACCAGAAAAATTTGTGTCCACACCATCCTAGACCCAATCTCTGGTTATTGGCCAATCAGAAAGAACAGTAGGGTATTGGGCCTGCCGTGCTGGCCCCGCCCCCGGGGCGCGCTGAGACAGCAGTTGAGACTAGTATGGTGGTTCACGTGTGTAATCCCAGCTTTTGGGAGGCTGTAAACAGGCGGATCACTACGAGTCTAATCTAGTAGTGAGACCCTGAGCACCCTGTAAACTCTTCCCTAAAATTAAAAAAAAAAAAAAGGAAGAACAGTAGGGTGGAGCCCAGGAGCAGGTGATTAGCAACATAGTACAGACATGCAGGAGAAGTCGGACCACTTCCAACTCTAGAGGGAATCTGGGAGCCAACAGAGTGGAGGTACTTTGGGACTACCAAGCAGGAGGCCTTCAGGGCACTGGTTCTCAATTCAAGGGGACAGAGAAAGATGATCACCAGAGTGAAGCTGCCAAGGGGCTGACGACTCCAGCAAATGGCTGAAACAGAATTCCCCATCGTTTGCCCTCAAATGCTCCCGGGATTGGCCTCTACCACAGCACGGAGCAGCCGAGAGCCCTTCCTTCTACGGTATCCCTCAAAAGCCCTAGGCTGAGATCTTTTAGTGCCACACTTACCACGAAGGAGAGACGCCTGAAAGAATTTCCTTGATTGTCACAGGACATATCCCAAGGAACAAATTTTGTAGGCACTAAATTAATAGCAGCATAGACTGGTATTTCTTTCTTTCTTTCTTTCTTTCTTTCTTTTGTGTGTGTGTGTGTGTGTGTGTGTGTGTGTGTGTGTATGTAACCGGGGATTGAACTCAGCCCAATGCGCTTGCCAGGGAAGCGCTTATTCCACTGAGCCACCTCCTGGGCCCCTAGACTATTATTTCAAAAATAGTATTTCTATGTTTGTTTTTGTGCATAGACATTTAACAAGTATAAACATTTCACTTCACAACTCCAATACCATGCAACCTTCCTATGAATGCATCTCCTGAGTTACTTCAAAGCTAACCCTCAACTTGAGGCCAAGTGTAAATATATAGACAATATATCTATTCCCAAATATATCTTCAAATAACCAGTTGTCCTAAAGAGCAATAAGATTCTCTCAAAAGCACAGTGATAAAAGTTATCATAGCGAATTAACCCGCTCTCACTCATACATCTCTGATATATAAATGCATCCTGAATTTGTCAGAGATACTCTTTTTTCCAAATATTAAATGCTATTCCAATGAGTTCACTTAGTTGTTCACCTATGAAAGTCCTGCACATGTCATATCAAACTGCTTGGTAGCCATATTGCAATGAAAGCAACACCCTTCACTGTTTTGACCTTGAAATTAAAAAACTCTCTGAATGTTAGGCACGTGGAAAACACGCCACCTCATACAGCAACAGGGACCTTGTAATTAATCTACTGCATATTGGCAAGTTCTTCAAAAACTTGACATACATTGGAAGTTACCAGCAGAACTGGCAAATATTTTCATTTCTAGCTGTTTTTCTTGTCTCCAGATCTTAGAAGCAGATGCCTTAGAAAGTTGTGTTAATCTTTCATGACCTACCTTTGACTCTCCTGAAAATCAAAATTCCTGACAATTTCAAGACTGCTTTAAAATATGGAAGATGGAAAAAAACCCTAGAAGTCAGTGTTTACCTTGTGAGGTGACCCAGATCTAGAGTTTGCATCTCATCCATGCAGTCCTCAGGTTTTATGGCACCGCAGCGCAATGCTGGACATCCAACCCGAAGTCTGAGAGCTTTAATTCAGCTCACATCTTGGAGAATTCAATCACAGCCCACTGGCTGCAGGGCAGGAACATCATGGCATGAAGGTGATAGCACAGTGTTACTTGGATCATGGCTGGTGATCAGAGACAAAGGGATTAGGGCCACCAAGGCCCCGCTTCCATGACCACCCAGCACACCCAATACACTACTAACCCGTCAGGCAGATGCAAAATACAGTAGGGCGGTGAGATAGCTCTGTGGACTAAGCACCTGCTCAGATAAACGCAGGGACCACGATTCAATCCCTGCACCGCATGCTGCGCAGGCCCCGCCCCCGGGCGCTCTGAGCCGGCCACAGAGACCGGGCACAGTGGCCCATGCCTGTAATCCCAGCACTGGGGAGGCTGAAAACAGAAGGAATACAATAAGTAGTGAGACCCTGTACCAAATACATACAAAAAAGTTGACACTCTATCTTAACTGCCACAATTCATCTTCCCCCAAAAGAAATAAATAAGAAAAAATAAGTTAAAGTTACTTTGTGACTCTGAAATTATAGGAGGACTCAGAAAGCCTGAGCCAGAAAGCCTAATAAATATGACACAGCCTGAGGGAAGAGCTTTAATAAAGTTCTTACAGAAATGCTAACATAAATAGTGAAGGGCTTCTCCCCTAATAGAGAAAGGCCACTTGAAGAACATGATCAATTAATAAAAGTAGCTCCCATCTTGAAGTTTCTAAACTAATCCTTATTACAACATGCTTTCTCAAGTAGCCCCTTAGCTCATTTCTAAATATGTTCATTTTAAAACAATTCTCACATTATCTAGGCAGGTTATGGAAGAAAGATTTTGACTCACCTTGAAAACAAGTTTAATAAATTGCTTTTTACTGTCTAGGGAAAGTCTGAGAAAACCTGGCAAAACTTAATAAATTAGTTTCTCTGTAATTTTCTCCACTATCCATAAATTAAACAGTTGTCAAACCCCATTTTCTTATAGCCCCACAACCCTTTTCAATGCAAACATCTGCAGCAAGTTGCAGTGAAGGTGGGGACAAGGGCCGAGGACGCCTGCTTCAACCGGCTACGCCATGGGTGCAGCTTGCATTCAGCTATCTAGTTGGATTGAAATATGCTGCTTAGATGCCTAATGTGCAGGTGTTATAATCTCTATGATTAAAGCTCTGAGCTCATTGTAACATGTTGGCAAAAGCAATTGCTCATATTGATCTTTAATTAGGTAATGATAGATGACCATGACCCATGAGTGTCCACTTTTTGAGAATCAGGTAATGGATAAAACTGGCTATTTCCACCAGAGGGTTGGGCTGTATTCACGTTTAAGAGTTCAGGAGCACTACTAGTAAAAGTAGTCACTGAGGAATCACAAAGGATATTTCTTTCTTGTTTTAATTTTTTTTCTCTGTATTTAGTACAGAGTCTACAGGGTCTCACTGCACAGATCGGACTCAGTGATCCTCCTGTTCTCAGCATCCCAAGCGCTGGGATTACAGGCGTGCACTACCATACCCAGTATCAATCACAGGCTCAGCGCGCCCCTGGGGCCAGGCCAGCATGGCACTCTGGGGATTGAACCCTGGTCCCTGCGCCTGCCTAAACAGGCACTCTAGTCTGCTGAGCTATCTGGCCAATCCATGGATATTTCTATATATGAATGAAATAAGATGTTTTATTTTTACTTTTCCTGGTTTTTTTTTTTTTTTTGCATTTCTACTGAATAAGCAGTAAAATGGCATTTATCAAAGATGTGTGAAGATACTAAGCCTGTTTATAAGCTCTTGAGTATCACAGATCTTTAGTCTCTCACCTCCCAAGAGCAGGAAGAAGGAGGGTGATGTTTCTCAAAACCAGAGCTCAGGAAAGCACCTTATGAGAAGCTAACAGGGAGCTGGGGTTCAGGGAAACAGTTCTGTGGCCCACTGTCACCTGGAAATATCTAGCCTGGAGAATGGTTACCCTTTCCTTCCAGACAAGAGGAAGAGAGAAAGCTGGAGCTGGAACTGGGCCAGAGATGCATGTAGCTGCACCACTAACCAGGCAGTGAGAAAGCACGCCTGGAGGAGCAGGGCACCCCAGGCTGATCCCTGAGCACGCCACCGCTTCCTGGAAGAGAGTGGAGGCAGGGCGTGTCTTTTACTTCCCAAGGGCAGAGAGAGCCGTGACATCGTTTCTTCAAACTATCTATGGCTTAGCCAGGCACGGACGTGCACCTCTGCGAGCCCAGCACTCTGGGAGACTCAGGCAGGGGGCTGAAAGTTTGGGCCCACCCTGTACACCTTAGGGACTTAGTGAGACTTTGTCTCAAAAGTTTAAAAATGTATAAGAGATTGAGGTGCTGGAGATGTAGCTCAGTGCAAAGGCCTTAGGTATAATTCCCAGTATCAGAAAAAAAAGATTAAATAAATGAAAATTTTAAATATATATATTATATTTATATATATTATATATATAAATTACACTTTGACTAAAGCAAACACTTTGTCTGCAGTTACTAATTAGCACTTCTGCTCCTCACTGCCACCTGCCACGAACACCTAATGCTAGCTGAGGATCAGATCACAGTACTCATAGCAGCTGAGCTCCTGGCAAGCCTGACATCGTGTCTTCTGCGCTCCATTCCAAAACGACCCAAGTGCAGGGCGCCCGCTGCACAGAGGTCTTCCATGAGCAACGTTGGCGGAAGGCAATGCATGCCCGTCTGGCGATAGGAAGCCCAACCACATCCGGTAACACTCACATGCGACACACAGCAGCTCACTGTGACTAAAGGGAAAGAGAAAGACGTTTGGATTCGTTAAGAATCTGTGATAATGACATTGGCAACACACTTGTTGAGTTTTCCGCAGAGCCCAGCACTGACAGGAAGCACTCTACACTCTGTCTTCTGTGCATATTTTGCAGAATGACAATGACCACAGTGTTCATCACCTTCCCATTTTCAGGACATAATACCTCTTAGCAACAAAAATCATTTATCCAGAGACCTATAGCTACAAAATAATAGGCAAAAAATTCCAATTCTGCTCCTTAAACTTTTTGCCCAAATTCCCCCCACTAGACTAGAGTGAATCCAGGGTGTTTATTTCTATACCGCTCCTGCTAGTATCTTAAATAAAACATGTTTGAGGAACTGGATGTGTAGCTCGGCTGTACAGTATGTCCTGAGGGGTTATATCTGTGATATAAATAAGCACACATCCCTGCTTTTACTGGCAATTAGCATTTAAATATTGGTCCATGTTGACATATTGTGAATCATGGAATAAGTGAAAATGACTATCTCGGTAGGTCTTTACCAAGCTTTAGGGGACTTGGTAAACAGTATTACTTATAAAAATAGTAGCTCAAAATATCAATTTTATGGGTTCTGTTAGACAAACATTTCTGTGTGGTCAATATGGTTTTATTTTTTTTTTCTAAATGCTTCATAAAACTTACTTGAATTAGAAAGAAAAAGGATTTCAAAAAGAAGTATTTTTGAATGTATGCTGTTCTATCATATAATTTACAGGTTTAAATGACATGGTGGCAGGTTACCTTTTACTTTCTGTTGTGTATGTGTGTGTTAATAACTACATTTCCATCAAGGTCTTAAGAATACAAATCTTGTACTTGGCTTGGCATGGTGGTGAACACCTGTAATCCCAGGATTCTGGGAGGTTGAGGGAAAAGGGGCACAAGTTCAATCCCAGTCTGGGCAACCTAGTGAGGCCCTATCTCAAAATAAAACACACCAGCAGGCCAAGGATAGTCCAGTGCAAAGAGTTCAGTCCAGTGCTGGGCTCAGTCATCAGTACCGCAAAACAAAGAAACCTTAAACCTTATGGTTCCTGACGTGTGGAAATCCTAGATTGTTAGTAAGACTGTTGATTTCTCTATCTCACCAAAGGATTTAGATGATGGATACTAATATGTAAAAGGTAGGAGTAGATTAGAAATGGCTAGGAATGCTTCTGTCGATACTCCTATGGCTAAAGGGGCCAGAGTTCCTTTAAACTCAAAATGTCCCATCAATGCACATGAGTCATGGTAGTGTCTTCAGTATTCCAATAAATAAAAGCCTAAGCACCCTTTGGGATGATGTCTGGCCTCAGAAACACCTTGAAGCACTGTGCAAGTACAGGAGCATCGTGGGAAGTCCTTTGGAAACTCCTGGCATCTGGAGTGTCAGCTCCAAAGAGGATAATCCAACCCCAAGGGCCCAGAGCTGGCATGAGTTCCCATGTCCTGACCCCACTCTCTAAACCTCCTCTCCATTTCCACTCAGCTTCAGAGAGGGCACTGAGGGTTTGCCTGCCTGAGCCCCACAATCCACCCTGGAGGCCACACACCAGCTTGGCATGGGGCCTTCACAGCACAGCCTGAACCTGAGTGGGCCCTGAGCTCAGCTGTGGATGACTTGAGTAGGATAAGAAGGCCCCATAGATAATGCAGTGCATGTCAGCAGGATGTCAAACCTGGCTCGTAACAGATTGCCCTGAAGAACTATGATCTCACACCAGAAATCCTCCTCTTGGCGTAGTCTTCATCATCTGAATTTGGCTCAGAAGGCAGGAGGCACCGGTGCTCGGGACTCCCCTGAGTTTCTCCACGGATCCAGAGGTGCTGTCAAGTTCATGGTGACTCCGCTGTTGTCCAAGCACCAGCCCATGCTGGAGAAGCTGGGGGCTGCTGCCTGCCCTCTCTCCACATAGGACCCGGAGGCCCCAGTTGCAGTCGAAGGCTGAGCCTGAAAGGCTGAGATAGGTGCACACTCACTTGCGTTCCAAGGGCACTGTCTGCATTGGAGAAACCAAAGAGTGCACCCCTTGGCCCCCCACCTGTGGTGATCTCATGCAGGTTTGCTGAGAGCTTCCTGCCTTTCCACTCTCAGGCTGGTTCACATTGTACTGATGAAATTTTAGCCAAGTAGCTGTGCGGTCAGCTACAATCAGCATTTCATTTGATCATTTGAACAGAGGAATGCGTTGTTTCTCTTCTCTCCTTATTTTTTCCTTATTACCAAAAAAGGCCTTAGGTCAGGAGGGATATGAAACAACTCGTGGATACCTTCGAACAAAAGCTCTGCACAAGTACAAGCGCCACTACATCCAGCCCATCTAAAACCGAGCTTCCAGCCCTTCACAAAACTTCGCTCTTCGAGTGCTCCATAATCAAAGCTTCCACTCACTGCACCTGCCAGACCCCCACCAACCCAGCCCAGGCCCGGAGTGTGAGACCTTCCGGTGTGCTTCTGGGACCCTCCAGAATGCCCCCAAGAACCAGCCCAGGCCTGGCATGTGAGCGAGACCTTCCGCGGTACTCTCAAGACCCCTCCAGACCCAGCCCAGGGGCAGTGTTGGGGGGGGAGAGCTTCCGCTCCACTGTGCCGGCTGGGCCCCTCCAGACCCAGCCCAGGCCTGGCATAGAGGCCTGCTGTGAAACTCTCCAGCGGAAGTCCCTGCAGAAAAGCTAGGGGCCAGGACCACCCAGTTAATCCAGGAGCAGAACATCTGGCCAGAGGGGCACAACAGGTTCACTTCCACAGGCTGCACCAGACCCAAGCAATGGAGTTCAGACTTCATAGATCCGCATCTGATAAGCTGAGACACTGTGCAAGATCCTGATCTATAATAGCATCCACCCTCTTTCTCTCTTGACTGAGAGAGGGAGCAAAAAGTAACTGGGATGGACTAGTCTACCTGGAAGACCCCAGGTACAACAAGGGGAGGCGATCAGACAGAACTTAGGGGAACTACCTTAAATACAAATTCCTAATTTAATATCTGCTCACTACACAGATATAACGCTTGCTCTACTGTCTAAAATGCAAACCTATTAGTTACAAAAGTTGTCAACTGCTAAATATCACTACCCATTATTAGTGTTCCTAATTGTAGTTTTATAAACACAAATTCATAAGCTTAAAATCAAAGGATAGAAAACAATACTACATGCCCCAGCACCTCAGAAAAAAATCAGGGATAGCAATCTTGTTCTCAGCTTCAAACCAAGAATAATCAAATGAAATAAAGAAGGCCACTATATACTGGTTAGGGGGAAAAACTCAAGAGGAAGAGGTAACACTCATAAATATGTACTCACCAAACACGGGAGCACCCAACTATATAA
>NDGN011347602.1:0-13654 GCA_002564285.1 Tympanoctomys barrerae | reverse complement strand
ACTCACACCCTTAATCCCAGCCTTGGATCATGAATTAATCACAAACTGTAGAACTGCACCTCAGTGGCTGCATGAGGCTTCTGGGGGACAAATACACACCAACCATAGCAATCTTTACGCTGTGGCTAGCATAGCTCTCGAAGCTCAGTGTCACTAGTTGTAGATACATTTGCCCAATTTTTCTTCTTCATGACTTTCATTGTGGTTGTGGTTCATGGTCAGATCTGATCAGGCTGTAGCATTTTTTCCTGCATTATAATGTGACTGCCAGTGAGTTCAGATAAGGTGTGAGAACAACAGCTCTGCCGTTTAGTTGCTCTTAGTTTGTGTTTATGTTGTGGCATTGTCGTCAATGTACGATTTCTTTGTAGACATCTGTTTACATCTCTTGTTCATTTTGTAGTGTTGGCTTAATGAAAATAATAGGCAAATACATGGAACTTAGCCCCACTGAACTATGAATCATTTGATATGCTCAAGGCCAAGAGAGAAGCGGTGGCGCTCCTGATCCTGGGTGACCCAGGCCTCTCGCTGATCTTGCAGCGGACCTTGCAGCTGTGTCTGCAAAGTGCCCACATGCACAGCCTCAGGAGGACCAGCGACCCAGCTGCACCAAATATTGTCAGAGGTCAGCTGCTTTACTTATGGAATATGAAGACACGTGGAAAATTCTAGTGAGTCCCTCTTGTACCCAAGTCAGGCTCTGAAGCCTTTCTTCAGTGAAGAGCTAATTTTGTTTATATTTTCATTTTCTTGGACAGATACTGTTATGGTTCATATCTATTTAATCTTTATTTTATTAGCACATGTTTACAGTTCATAATGATTACATCCATCTTAGGGAGGTGGTACATATGCATCACACAATCTTAATTTTAATTTTCATGTCCCTCCGTCCTTCCCTCAACCTCCTCGTTGATAGGTGGTTCATGACAGACATTTGTCCAGCCAATGAAAGGGTGTTAACAGGCATGCTATAAAAGGAATAACCTTGGGCCAGGGAGGTAGCCCAGAGGCATAAGCACCTGCTTGGCAAGCACAAGATCCTGAGTTCGATCCCTGGTACCAATAAATAAATAAATAAAGAACCATTCACTTATTTACAAATATCCATTGACTATTGTTAGGTGTCAACTACCAACCCAAGCTGTTGGAGATTAAGCACTGAACAAAACAGATTAAATCTTCAGCTTCATGCTGCCTGTGTAAACATTTGTGGGGCCCCAGCATTTATGAATGTCCTGTGTTCATCCAGAAGGTGGATGTGTCAGGTACCTGTCTTTATAAAATTTACACCTTTTGATCTCGTAATGTAATCTTTGAGCATAATATATATGCACCCATGTGTGTGTTTGCATATAATATATACATGTTATACATTCAAGGGTCCACATTTATACAGGAATAGATATAGATACATATAAAGTCGAGCTCACTGGTGAAAAGCTCAAGATCTCTGTTGTCCACTGTGCCCGGCCTCTGGGTGTGTTCCCCTGCACCACAAAATAAACAGCAAGCCAAAATCCAGCCACCTGAAAATCTAACAAGCTACAATAAAAAGTTTGAGCAGCTTTAGAAGACTGACTTGGCGGACCCTTAGGCAGCTGTCACGTTTTGATCTATGAGGCATCCACCTTCCTGTAGTAATTGTGGAGGAAACGACGCTGTGGCTGGGATCTCCTCAAGCCCTCCAGGAAAGAAGGAAGCGCGAGGTGAGCGACAGCTTAGATGCACCAATGTGTTGCAAGCACACTTTTCTGCTGTGCCAACGGTACTCCTGCACTGTGAAAACGGATAATGGAATAGCGTGTGGCCACCTGCTGCACACCACGTGCCCGGGCGCTCTGTTAAGCACTTGAGCTATTCCATTTCAGTCGCACAATGGCTTCGAAGTGCTAACCCTAGCCCCAGTTTTCAGGGTGCGGCAGTGAGGCAAGCGACACTTAGCCCCCAACCCCTACCAAGGCCCGAATTCCCTGGGTGACAAAGACCCGCATGGGGCCCTTGAGGTCTTCTGCACTACTTCACAGCACTAAGACAACTACAAGACCCACATCAGTGGTGGCTTTCCCAAAGCGGACTTAGAAAAAGAGGAGTCTGACTGCTAGTAGAAGAGAATGCTACCGTAAGCTTTGAAAGGACACTCTCAGCCGCGGCCGCCTTCCATCCATGTTGACTTCACGCCTCGCAAGGCCAGCTTTTGCTCTCCCTTCGAGGTGCCGGGACATCCTCAGCCTCCCTCACGCAACTTCAGCCTGAAAAAGCAGCGTCGAGCCAAACTTTGGCTAAGGGATGAGATTGAATTTAGCATTGAAAACCACGGATGTCTTCTTCCCTCCTGCGCCTTTAGCTTAAGAACCCTGCGCCCTTTCCCCTCACATGCCAAAGGAGGGATCTGCTTTCAAGTGCCGGGCATTGACCATAAGCGGCAGGAGGCAAGCGAAGCAGAGAGCTGGCGCCCAGGAGAGGGGGTGGGGAGAGCTTGGACAGGCAGCACCCTCTGCACAGAAGGTGGGAGACCGCAGGGACGCCGAGGGGACAAGCACCCAGGCCCAAGGGAGGGACGTCAGCAGGTTCATGCCGGGAGTGATGACTGTTTTTGTTTGTTTGTTTGTTTGTTTGTTTTTGTTTTTCTTTCTTTCTTTCTTTTTGTATTTAGTACAGGTTCTTACTACGCAGCTCGGACTCCTAGTAATTCTCCTGTTTTCAGCCTCTCCACCGCTGAGATTACAGGCCTGAGCCACCAGGGGCGGGGCCAGCGCAGCATGTGGTATGGGGTATTGAACCCTGCTCCTTGTGCTTGCCTAAGCAGGTGCTCAGTCAGCTGAGCAATGTCGCTAGCCCACCTTAATGACACTCTGTCCCTTTCCCCTGGTCCCTTCTTCCATCTCCAAAGAGCCTGCCTCCAAAATATAAATAAAAAGTAAAATTTATGATTATGACCTTTGACTCATTTTAAAAGGGAAGTTTATACTAGGATGACCCCAGCGGCACTCCTCACAAGTGGAAGAGAAGGGGCTCAACAGGTTGGAGAGCTGGCGGAGCTCGCCTGAGGTCCTGGCTTCCCACCCAGTAGCACAAAAGACTGGGTGGTAGACTAGATAGATAGGAGATAGATAGATAATAGATACAGGCCGGGGAGATGGCTCAGTAGAATAAGCGCTTCCCTGGTAAGCACAAGGGCCTGAGTTCAATCCTGGTGCCACCAAAAAAAAAAAAGATACATAGATAATAGATGAATGATAGATAAAAGATAAGTGATTGATAAATAGATGATAGATAATGGATGATTGATAACTCACTAAATAATAGGTAGGTGAGTAATAAATAGATGACAGATGATTGACAGATAATAGATGTTTGACAAATAGAGGAAAGATAATAGGTGATTGATAAATTGATAGATATATAATAGATAGATGATTGATAAATAGATGATTGGTAGATACGTAGATAGACTCATTCAAGGAAACAGATTCAGCCTTTGAGTCGTACCCTGCCACTTTTGTCATCGAAAGTTCCAAACCCAAGCTTGCTCCTTCTTGCCTGAAAAAGATGATTATAGGTGTACAAATGCCAGACTGAGAATCTTCCATTATATAACCAAAAAGACTGGAAAGAAGTCAGAATGGGAACAACTTTTGTCCCTTGGTCGGTGTTATTTAAAACCCAAACCGTGTCAAGGAAGTACCTAAAATGACCTACGGCCAGACTGAGTTCTGCACTCCTCGGGAACTTCCGCAGAGGCAGGGGCCCAGGATGGGGGCAGGTGCCCAGGAGGGGGGCAGGGGCCCAGGAGAGGGGCAGGGGCCCAGGAGGGGGGCAGGGGCCCAAGAGGGGGGCAGGGGCCCAGGAGGGGGGCAGCGGCCCTGGAGGGGGGCAGCGGCCCTGGAGGGGGGCAGGGGCCCAGGAGGGGGGCAGGGGCCCAGGAGGGGGGCAGGGGCCCAGGAGGGGGGCAGCGGCCCTGGAGGGGGGCAGGGGCCCAGGAGTGGGGCAGGGGCCCAGGAGGGGGGCAGGGGCCCTGGAGGGGGGCAGGGGCCCAGGAGGGGGGCAGCGGCCCAGGAGGGGGGCAGCGGCCCAGGAGGGGGGCAGGGGCCCTGGGGGCACCGCCCCTGCGTAGGGCCCGGCTGGAGGACCGCTGACTTCTGCACCAAGCTCCTCTCTCTTTCGGGACTTCTAAGTCAACACAGCAAAAGAAAGCAACTGCCAGGGAGCCACGTAGAAGTGAAAGTTGTGGGTGAGGGCTGGAGCGCGTCACCAGAAAAGGCAAAGGCGTCTTGTCGTAGGAATAGAGCTTAATGCTCAAGGCTCTGTAAGAAGGCGATGGCGGCGCGGTGTGGTGGCGCAAGCCTGGAATAGCAGCACTCGGGAGGCTGAGGCAGAAGGATCACCACAAGTTGGAGGCCAGGAAGGCTACACAGTGCGTTCTAGGCCAGGCTGAAGCACATAGTGAGACTCTGTCTCAGATAACAACAACTAAAATAAAGTGATGACAGTATTTATTGACCCCAAATTCTTTGGCTCAATCTTCATTTAGAATATAATTAAAAGTAAACATATTAATCTGATTTCTGTTGCCAGTGACCAATACCACAGCCTGCAAAAGTTATAAAGAAAAGAAGCAGCTGAGTGGGGAGGTTTGTTCAGAACTTAGGGAGAAGGAGGCAGCAAGGTCTCAAGTTCCAGCCCAGCCTGGGCAAGTTAATGATTTAGCTTGACCTTGTCTAAAAATTGAAAAATAATAAGAATAATAAAAGAACTAGGGATGTAGCTCAGAGTGGAGTTTCTGTGTTTAACCCCCAGTATTGATGAGGGGGAGGGAAGTGAGGAGGGAAGGAGGGCAGAAGAGAGACAGAGACAGAGACAGAGTATAAGGAAAGAAAATTACCTTCTCTTTATATGAAAGTTTCATCTTAGGAATCCCAAGGACTTGCAAACTTAAGGTGATTCTGGTTGTCATTTGAAACTATATTGCAAGACTCTTCATTGTAGAAAATTGTATTTGTTTACTTAGGTTTATAAACAATTTCTACAGGATGTTGGTTTCAGTTAACCATTTTGTCATGCTGAACTACTGAAGGTTTACAAATTTTGCTAGAATTAGACCACTGTTTATGAAGCAGAATGTTTTCTAGTAAGTCAGAAAACATTTCCTCATGCAAAAGTCATTATTCAAGTAAACTCTGTAAACACTTTAAAAAATAAACTTTAATATGCATTGTAAAGAAAAATATAATCTCAACCATCTAATCTAAATTCACTGACCGCTGTTGTAAGTAGTTCTGGTTGCTACAGCAAAATGCTGTAAAGCTGGGCAGCTTGTAAATACAGAGATTCAATTCTTCCAGCTTTGGAGACTCCGAGTCTGAGGACATGGCACCAGATGTGTCGTCTCCTGGAAGAAGGAGAGGCAGCTCTCTGGGGCTCCTCGGAAGGGTACCAAGGCTCTCGTTAAAGGCTCTGGACCGCACTACCCTCTGAAGGACCCCCTTTGGGTCCTTTCACACTAGGGGATAAGAGACAACATAGGAATGTTGAAAGGACATGGGGAATGACACCACAGTACACATGCATTTCCTTCCTAGCAGTGTTGAAGTGATTGCAGCGGAGCCTAGATTGCAGTTGGTGGCACGGCCCTCCACAGACTCAGGAGACCCAGTGTGGGGCAGAGCTGCTGCATCTCTATGCTGCTGCACCTGTGAGCTACTGCACCTGTGAACTGCTGCACCTGTGAGCTGCTGCACCTGTGAGCTGCTGAACCTGTGTGTTGCTGCACCTGGGAGATGATGCACTTGTGAGCTGCTGCACCTGTGAGCTGCTGCACCTGTGAGATGCTGCACCTGAGAGATGCTGCATTTGTGTGCTGCTGCACCTGTGAGCTGCTGCACCTGTGTGATGCTTCACTTGTGAGCTGCTGTACTGTATGCTGCTGCACCTGTAAGCTGCTGCACCCGTGAGCTGCTGCACTGTGTGCTGCTGCACTGTGTGCTGCTGCACCTGTGACTCCTGTATGTGTGTGCTGCTGCACCTGTGAGCTGCTGCACCTGTGAGCTGCTGCACCTGTGACTCCTGCACGTGTGTGCTGCTGTGCCTGTGAGCTGCTGCACCTGTGTTTAACTGTCCTGTGTGTTTCTGCATCTGTGTGGTTCTGTTCCTGTGTTCTTCAGCAGTTTGAAGCTCCATGAGGATGTAGCCAGCAGTTGCAAGGTTTACACTTGTTGGAAGAAAAGAGGACAGAGGCAGAAGGCTATTGAGGTCACTGCAGGGAGCTGTGTGGTGGGGTACCAAGTGAACCTCTGAGTGAGACCTAAGTACATGCCAATTTATTTACAGAGGAGACTAACGTGGAAGCCAGCCCTTTCACTAGACGGGGGCAAGACGGGCCCAGGCAGGAGTCCTGCCCTCCTCTGAACATGTCCATGGCTTGGCTCTCCTCTTTTTTGGGTGTCTATCCCAAGGTGGCTCTGGCCACTCTCTGTCCTCAGGCCCGGCTGACCAAGCCCTGTCCTCCTGCCAGGGCCCCCAGGGGCTGCAGTGGTGTGGAGGGAGCAGAGTGAGGCTGAAGGCAAGAAGCCACCCTGAGCACCCTCCCACCCCAGGGACACTCCTGCGAGTCCAGACCTGGAGCTTCCCGCCTGGCCACCCAGCACCGTTCAAATGAGGATGCAGTCCGTATGAAAGTACCACAGACTGCAGACTTGGGGACAGAACAGCAAGCATTTGGTCTGGGCCCCAGAGGCCCAAGACCTAGGTATCGAGACAGCAGCTTTCTCCCAGCCATCCCTTGTTCTGTCACCCAAGTGCACAGCCCAAGCCCGGCCCCTCTTGCTACAGCAACACTAACATCCTGGGAGAGGCCACCTGACAGCACGTGTGCTCATTCACCACCATCCTGGGTGAGGCCACCTGACAGCACGTGTGCTCATCCACCACCATCCTGGGTGAGGCCCACCTGACTTCACTTGAGCTCAGTCAGCTGTGTAGATACCTATGTCCAAGCCAGTTTCAGCCTGGAGCCCAAAGTTTAGGGGCTGAACCCATGAATCGGAGCAAGTGAGCAACATCCCGCCCCTCGCTCGTGGCTTGGGTGTTGTCACCTTGGCACATAGACAACCTTCTGTTTTTGTTCTGAGCTCATGCAACTCCCCAGATGGCCCTAATGTTCTCTGAAGGAGCAAGAGTCTCAGGTGCACAAGGCACTTCTCTACTGTGTGTCTCCGGTGACGCCATCCAGTGAGACTCTGGCCCTCAGCGGAGCCCCTGGATACACTGGTACTGTTACCTTCCTGGCCCTGCAGAGCTGCGCCCCCTCGCCCGGCCGTGCAAGTGTGTCTTGCACTGCTCAGACCATCATGTGCATGGCTTCCACCCCCAGGGGCATCCTGCCCTGTCCCCCACCCCTGTGCCCCACCCTGACGCCCATCTCTTGCCCACCTGAACCCTTGCACGCCTGCATCGGTCTCCTCTACCAAGCTCACGGTGAAGCCCAGCTGTGGTCACTGCCGACATCCGTGTGGTCCTCCTCTGATGCCTTCTGTTGCTGGAAAGCATTTGCCTTGAAGAGAAGGGCACAGAAGGCGCGCAGAGGAAGGGAGACGCGGAATAGAGAGGGCTGCCCTAGAAACTTCCCACACAATCTCAAGGCCGAGCCCAGACAGGACCCAGATGCAGCAGCTCATTAACTATGTTTGTGCAAATTATATTTGAAATGATACATTGGCTAATTGGGGAAAATATTATTAAAATAACTCTACTCATTTCTTTTACTTCTTCATGTCATGTCCAGAGGCTGTAATATGAGGTCTCAGGCCCACGCTTGCTTCTCCTGGACAGCGCTGCTCCGTGAGTGCGAGGACCCTCTGTGCGAGGCCAGCCAGAAGGGCCCAGCTGGGCCTTGTGTCTTCATGGAATTGTCCATTTGGCACTTTTCCTGTCATTACTTAACGCGTTTGTTCCTTAGTGTGGCGTATCCAACGCATAGCTTTGCATCGCTAAGAGCATGCTCTGTACCCCTGCTCCATTTTCTTTTATTTTTAAGTTAAAGCAACTCGAACAGTAACATTTTTTAACAGGCTCCATTGCTGCGCAGGTTTGTAGTCTATCTTTCCAACTCTGCCGCATCCTCAGCAGGCTGTGAGACGCACGCAGTGAGCAGACGCTGCCCCTGACCTGGGCTCAGTTCGGCGGCCGCCAGCGTCTTACTTGGGGATTTAAAGGGATCAGGTTCCGCCTCACCGCACCGCCCACCGCCCACGCAGCTTTGCAGAGGGTGCCCCGAAGGCCAAGGCCTGGCTCTTCTGCTGCGGTGGGTGAGCGCAGGGTCACCACACTGTCCCAGCTCAGCCTCCTCAGTGCTGCACAGCCAAGGAGACAAACATTTTGTTAAATTTCTTACTGATGAAATTAAAGAGGAAAAAATATTCAGAAGCGTAAGTCCTTTCCCAAGATGTCCAGGGGCTAGGAGTGGGAGATGGATGGGACAGAAGCTAAATTGGTGCAGAAAGGTGCCCGGGAAAAGGTCACTGTCACATTCAACACTAACAGTAGTGTCCCACCAACGTTGGACAGCCAGGAGCAGCCCTCAGAGGGGGAAGGGCAAGACCCTGAGCTGACATCAACTCCCGATTCTGTGCTAGAAGCGACCAAGAACGAAGGCAGGAAGGCCCTTGTACTGGCCGGTCACTGTTCAGAGGATAAGGCTGGAGAAGAAGAAGAGGCTGAGAGTGACATTTTCTAGCAAGGACATTAGATTTCAGGCCACAGGAGAGTCCGAACAGAAGGACACTAATTACATATTAACACAGATCCCTGGACTGGGCCTTGTGGGACCACCGAATGGGTCTCTGGGCTGATGAAGGAGTGGGCAACACCTTTGCAGATGAGTTGGGGGAGGCCGGCCCGGCCCTGGAACGTCAAGAGTATGTTGCTTTTCTTGAAGACCTCAAAAGCTTTATGAATAGCCAGTAGAGTTAGTCAGAGACACTGAAGAGCTAAATTTTATGCGGCCAGAAAATAAAGCCCGCCCTGACAGCAGGTGTTTGTTCTTAGCGTGGTTATCATCCTAACATTGTGAGAAAAATGTATCAAATTTAAATTACCGCTGTTGCACTCAGGGACTATTTCTAGTGGGTTTTTTTTTATAACATAATAATAGACATTACAATTGTTTTATCTCCTCAAAAAAAAAAAAGGAACAGGCTCTGAAACTTACATGTCTACAAATATTTGTGGATGTTTGCAAATACGGATTTTGACAGCTGCAGCTGTAGTTGGGAACAGCACTGGAGCTGGTGTAGACAGAACTGTGAATTATGTCTGTATCGCCCCCAAGTCCAAGTTGTTCTGCTCCGCACTTTTCTTAGTTCAGGAAGGTTGCCACGTTAATCACGCCTGCGCATTCCACCACATGTGATAGTATCACCCCGAGCAGATCACCTTCCACTGGGAAGCAAAGTGCTTCCATAGCTTAGAATTTTCCCAGTTAAAAGCATTATGGCGGGGCTGGATCTGCAGTTCAGTGGTAAAGCCTAACACATGAAAGGGCCTGTGTTTCATCTCAGTCTTACAAAAATAATAGTTTAAAAAATGTAGGACTATAGCCAGTGGTGGTGCATACCCTCTTGCCGGAACTCCGCAGGCTGAAGCAGGAAGGGCAGGATCCAAGGTTGCTTGGACTACATAGCAAGGTGAGGCCCCTTTGCAACTGCTTAATAAGACAATCACAAAAAAAATTAATGTTGGAGATCTGAAGAGATAGCTCAGCAGTCTAAGCACCTGCCTGGCAAGTGCAAGGGCCTCAGTTTGAACCCTGGTGCCATATGCCATGCTGGCCACTGAAAACGCACGTGGTTGGGCACACCTGCAATCCCAGCACAGAGGAGGCTGAGACGGGAGGAACAAGACCCTATACCAAACAAATAATAAAAGGTTTTTTTAAAAAAAAATTAATCTTTTTCAAAGCTAAAGAATTGTGGTTCATAGACAAAAGTTAGTGGAAAGTATAAATAATTTCAATTTTATGAATTTTCAATACAGTTTTGGAAATGACTGCAGGAGACTAGTTTACAAATTTGAAACAGTGACTACATTGAAAATAAAACTTTAGAGAAATGTCAGCAGTGCTGTGGCAGCTTTCTAAAAGTTTAAAAAATTGATTCATGTAGTTGGATATACAGTAGGCCCTTCAGATCTATGGGCTTGGCACCCACAACCTCGGCCAACCGCGGACTGAACAGTCCTTTAATAATATCTGTACTGAACATGTACAGGTGTGTTTGGTCCTTAGCCCTACATAATGTCCTAGAACAGCTGTGTGTATGGCATTGCACTGCAGAAGGAATTATGAGTAATTGAAAGATGATCTAAAGCATACTGGGGGAGACACCCAGGTTATATACAAGCACGGTCCTGCTTTATATAAAAGATGCCAGCATCTCTGGATTTTAGTATCGCGTGGCAGCCCGTGTGAGCTGAACACCAAAGGGCTGGACGCCGAGAATAATGATCCCGCTCGTGTTATTTTAAGGATCAAATAATATGTGGTCCCTTAAATTTTTCTGTACTGCACAAAACTATACGCTATTTTCTCTCTCTAGAAAGAATTTACATTGGAGTATCATTTTTAAATTTAATGTTATTTATTTTTGTTTGTTTTGTTTTTAATGTATTTGGTTGTTTCAGGGTCTCACTGTGCAGCCCAGATTCATAGTGATCCTCCTGTTTTCAGCCTCTCCAGCGCTGGGATGACAAATGTGCGCCACCATGGCTGGACTCTATGGCCGGCTCAGCCCGCCCTGGGGGGGGGGGGCTGGCAGGGCATGTGGTGCTGGGTGTCAAACCTCCGGCCCTGGCTTGCCTAAGCTTGCCTAAGCAGGTGCTCTAGTGCACTGAGCTATCTTGCTGGCCCGTAATTTTATTTTATTTTGAAAAGTAAAAACAAAAGCAAGAATAAAAATCAGAAACAAATAGAGTAATATACAATGATAAATATGTTACAGGTTTTCAAAAGAAAAGTAGCTAATTAACAATGGTTGATACATTATCTATTTTTATAGTCAAATCTGTTGCTCAAACTAACAGATATAGTTATGTAAGATTGGCTATATGGTTGAATATTACCGCTTGCTTTCAAGAAACCTTAAACTTTTGTTATTGTCTTTTATTCCTTCTCTTACCTTATTTTAAAATGTATTTGAAAGACAGTATAGTACTAAGTGATATGACATTAGAAATGGTATACAATTAGAAGGCCAAGATGGCAGGCATTCAAGTATGGCTTTTGCATTACACATCACTGTCCTCGATGTAGTTGCTTAGCTGCCCGTATCAGCGTACAGTTAGCCAAGGTGAAAATCCTACACCTTCACTGCTATTTTCAAAAGCCTGGTGGAAATTCCTCGTACGATCACCTCAGCCATGCTGGAACATTGCTTCCATGTGATCCTCTCTGAGTCTGCCGCTGCCAGCCCGAGGCAGCGAGTGTGGCCCTCGGTCCCTGGGGCTCGCAGACACAGCAAGACCCCTGGGCGTAGAGTACTGATGGAAAGAAACAGTGCACGTTCTTCTGCTGCAGGAGTTGACTTCTCTCTGAAGCACCTCTTCTGTTGGTGGCAATGCAGTGGCCTCTGGGGTCACCGTCACTCTGTGTTAACTGCAGTGATTGCCCATTTTCAGGGCATCTTTCTCTGATCTTTTTTCTTGGTTTGAGGAACTCCTGGATTCACAGACACCCGAGTGCCAGTGTTCCTCCAGGATAAATGGCGAGTTCTGTGTTCATGGACTCATCTGAGTCCTTTCATTCGGCTCCATCTCTGCGCAACTCTGTCTTTGGATCCTACTGTGAGCCTTTGGTCCCTCCAGCCACCTTTCTGCATGCACACATACGTGCACATGTGCACGCATGTTCACACACATGCATGCACACACACATGCACTATCCAGTTCCAACTCAGACCCTCCCTCAATCTCAGTTCAGCTCCTTGGAGCCCTATGAGTACCCAGTCCAGAGACATGGGAAGCTGGGGGAGTTGAGTCCACTTTCCTCCTGACCCTTAACGCCCCAGGGGCATTAACCCTCCCATCCACAGCAAGGCATGAGGAAAATTCTCTCGGGAGGGCCTCAAGTCACTGTAACTTCCTCAAGAGACTGAAGTAGGAACAAATGCAAAACATTCACTCTTCCTTTCACAGCCATCTGTACCGCTGATTTTCTGCCATTCGGGTGTTCATGTGTTTTAGTTTTAAATGGCACAGCCACGATTTGGGCCATGGGATTTTGTGTTGTGTTATGTTCTAGTTTTTTCAATAAAAATAAATAAATGCTTGACTCATGGATGGCACAGTAAAGCCTGCCCTGATGTTCCCAGATCCCGAGAGGCCCTGCAGCAGGTTCTATGTCCCATTCTCCAGTAGCCCACTGGCTTCAGGTCCCCAGGAAGCATGGCAGTGTCAGCTCCAGGAACTGCAGGCTTCAGTCACGAAGGACACTGCAGGTTGATGCCCCGTGAGCCTTGCTTCCGAGTCATGGTATGTAATTTTTGGTAGTATTCTTTATTATTCCACATTTGTGTGAAAGATGATGTCTTCGGCAGGCAGGGAGTGGAGTGCAGCCAGGGAGTCTCCCACAAACAATTGATTCAGAGCTGTGCCTACTACTGATTAGCCTTAGTGGGGCCAGGACAGAAGAAAGAGCTGGTTATGTATTAGCAAGAATCAAATTGTGATTTAAAGGCATTAATTTAGTTAACCAAATGTATGCCTGTGATTAAAATGCAATATTGCTGTGATTATAGTGCAATCAGCACATTATTAGAGCACAATCAAAGTGGAAACAAGCCCTCCGCTCCCACCCCAAGCCTCCCCTCCCATCATTCTAACTCAATCTGTGAACTAGTTTTCAGTCAGTTGAGTCTTTCATATTTCTCGGCTGCCGTATTTCAATTTTTTCTTTTAAATTTGCTCACAGAAAGAAAATATGAAAGGGACATTGTTGAGGAATGTGTCATGTCTTTCCAAATGTGACTGTAAAGGGCACAAAAATCAGGCTTCATCTATGCGGCTGTATAAAGTTGCTGCATTTAACTGACAAAAACCTGAGGTTTGGGGTCTCCCACACACAGCTAATGCACAAAGATTAACAATGTGTTCATGACCAATAGGCTTCACCCTATTTCCATGATGGATAAACTTTAACAAATTTATTTTTTGATGGTGCTGGCAGTGGAAACAAATACTTTAAAATATATATATATATATATATATATATATGTTCATCAATGCCAGCCTTAGATATGTTTACGTTAAAAAAATCTTGGTATATTAAAATTGCTAAAGTATAACGGTAATAAAATATTTTATTTAAATCTTGCATGAGAACCAAATTTCTAGCTTTCTTTGGCCACGTTTTAAAAACATATTACTACTTTTCTGATCCTAAATCAAATCAGAAAGAAGCTCTCTAAAGCATTTCGCTCGCCTTATTACAAAAGAAAAGCTAGAGTATGCTCAACCGACAGCATCTTGACTTCGATGTCCATCCAAGATCACAGCACCTAGAATTTAGTGTGAGCCGTCCTCTCCGGCTGTCCTGTAATCTAAACTTCAGTAAAGCTCTGTTCTTCCCCAGGAAGACCCTTGTCAGAGCTCTTACCTCGCC
>NDGN011347591.1:0-15463 GCA_002564285.1 Tympanoctomys barrerae | reverse complement strand
TATGAATAACTACTATGAAGATAACAATATGCAATGTATTAATTATTGTAACTATCCTACTAATAGGTTTTGAAATTGTCTCATTGCTATTTTTCTCAATAAAACTAATAAAGAATAAATAAAAATAAAAAGTCTTTTAAGATTTGAAAAAAAATAAATGTAGTTCAGACATGGTTCCCAAACTATGCCACGGTGAAACAAATAAAAGTAGCTATGGAAATAAGTATTTTTTTTTTCTAATGGAAGTTCATACAAATACCATGCAATTTGCCTTCCTCGGGAAATATTCTCCATTGATTTAAGGTAATGTTAAGACTCACTTCTTGTGAGGGATTAAGAACAGACAGATATTAATCATAAAATTACAGTGGAGATAAATGGCCAGGGCTGAGAGTGGAGAGTTTGTTTCATCAGAACAGAGCCAAGAATTGCAAATATTTGAAATAATAAGACAATGCCATGGGATGGCTTTCAGCTGTGGCATGGGAAGAGGGCAGAGAGGGGTGCGCGTGAAGAAGTCCCACGTGAGAAGCAGAAGCAGAAGCAAAGGAGAGGCTGCAGGCCCAGGAGCGATGACAGAGATCAGGCAGGAGTCAGGAGGAGAGCACCACAAGGGCAGGGTCTCAGGTCGCATAAGCAAAAGGGATGAACTGGCCCATCTCATGTCGCTACAGCAGAAGCCAATTCAGTTCAAATCTCATGAGGCATGACATATTCAACCCAGGTACAAGGCACTACTAGTTAAAGTAGTACAATCCGTGTAGTCAATTTCAGGTTCTAGCACACTCTTCATTTAACTTTGAGTCTGTGTGTAGTTTTCCAAGTACTTAGCGCCCTTCTGCTTGGGCTGCTTACTCTTGGCCCCTGTTTCTCTGCAGGGCGCCTCCTGCTGCCGCTGAGCACAGAGCCACACCAAGCCTGGGGCAGCACAAAGCCGTTGCAGCTGGACGCACCTGCATGAGCCTGGCCTCCTCCTTCCCAGCTGGGGCGAGGATGCCAGCTGTGTGGCACCTTTCCAGGGCTGCCAGGATGAAGGTAAAGTTCTGGGAATAGTGTTTCTCCTGAGAATGAAAAAGGAACTTTCACTAGTATGATTTTGCAAATTGAAAGCATAAATCCATTACTAAAATATGAATATGTTTGGTCAAAGCAATTTTGTTTTTGTATTTTAGAGAAGGGTCTACAGGGTGTTCAGGGTCTCACTAATAGGTCGGACTCATAGTGATCCGCCTGTTTTACAGCCTTCCGAGAGCTGGGATTACATGCGCTCGCCACCATGCCCAGCCTCAATTGCCATCTCAGCATGCCCTGGGGGTGGGGCCTGCATGGCAGGACCAGGGATGGAACCCCTGGCCCCTGCGCCTGCTTGCTTTTAATCCACTAGCTATTTGGCCTACCCTAAAGAAAAATTTTTGAAACGTGAGAGATTCAAAAATGTGAATCTAAAAGGTTATATAAGCAACTATCTAGCTTGGTATTTCTCAGTAGTTCTGGAATGTCAGTACTTTACCACATTTTCTACCTATTCAGCTCTCTGCTTCTTTGTTGCACCCTGCTGTCCCAACTGTCCTTGAAATGCTAACTCGAACGGCAGTATAAACTATGAAGTTGTAAGTACTTTAATCATCATTTTCTCTAGTGTATGAGCTTTTAGCATCCGGCATATGCATCTCTAGCTACCTGTTTATCTTCTTTCTTATCTACCGAAATTATATTCTTCATTTAAATAAAGATTAGTAATTGTGCATTTTCAATGACTTCTTAATCTGCAAACATGAATATTGTGAAATTCATCATTTTTGTTGTGATATGTAATAAAATAAACAAAATGCCATAGAAAATTGTAAATGATAGATTAATATGAAAAACAAAGATAAATACCCTGAATAGTATTAAGTCAATGTTGTGAAATTCAAAGGCATCGATAGGGTGTCTTGGAAGACAGAAGATGCCCATTTGAAAATGGGAAATAAACAAAAACAAGAGTATATGAATCCGTTTGACTGTTGTATATTGCAGACAGTAACCCCATTATCTATGGAAGAACTTAGGTATTCTAAACTCTAAACTCTTGTCTGCTGTACAAGAGTGTCCACACAATGTTCAAAGTATCTATAAGGGGTGAATCTTGTCCTCCTTGGAGCTGTATCTACCTATTTATTCTGATTATGAACTCCACTCTGAAAATCTATGAACAGATTATTCAAGCGTTGGGGGATTTCTAAAGCCTATCAATTTGACTTTTGCTTCCTCTAAACTGATCTGAGTTTTGCTAAATCTATTCAGTCCACGCTATTCATGGCAAAGCTCTTCTCCTCTCTGATATCTTCTGCACATGCCCTGAAGAACGCCCACGGGCTGCCCCTCTGCACAAGCGACAGAAAGCAGTGTCTTCCTCACCCCCACTTAGTAGCCATCTGCCAGGTGATTAATAAGGTAGAAATTGCGTGGCCTATTGAACTTTTAAAATCATTAATTCTTTTAGAATCTGAGATTTCATGAAAGTTCCCTCCCTTATTTCCCAAGTTTTCTTCCTGATATTTTGAGAACATATTAATTTATGTTATTAAACATTTGGTTGCTTATTTCCTCTAGTTTACAATGCAGTGTAGGCCCTGCGTGATTTGGATCAGTCCACTTGTGAAGTTAGAAGAAAAATGAAATACTTACAAATTTCTGGAACAAGTCTGAGGCGTGGAAGTGGACGGTCTGAGACATATAGATTGCAAACTCATACAAATCTTGGATGATCATTTTGCATGTGGTGCGCTGCAGACAGTTGGAATGCGCGGTCGCATTGTGGCACAGGACCAGAGTCGGCAGGAGCAGCAGGAGGAGGGACCCTGCCCAAATAAACCCACAAGAGTCTGCGGCGATCTGCTTGGGGAGGTCCCTGCAAGCCAGCCTGCCCGAGGAAACCTGGTCTAGCTGCACTGCCTCCAAGCACGACTTGGGTCTGTGAGAGCTCAGACAAGGAGGCCCCGGCACCTTCCACGGCGTCCCTGTAGGGGAGTCACTTGCCGCAGTCTGAGAGGTGGTGACTCCTGTATTTTCACATTACTCTCCTAGGTGCTTCTGGACCATATAAATACTGGGCAATGAAAGTAGTGCTGACTCAAAACTTACAAAACTTCTCTTAAAATAGTTTAAGGTACTGGGAATTTCTGCAGCTGATAAAATGTAAGTTTCTCTGGGGAATTATAATTTTTAAATTTATTAATAGATATAAACATTTTAGTTAAAAGGAACAGTGTATGTTTTCAATGTTTTATCTTCATGATTGAAAGGAAAAGCATACAAATGCTTGTTGCTGATATTGGGTATGAGGCGTGCCCTACTGGAACAGTGAGGCCTGGATAGCCTCGCACACCATAATGACAACATGCCCTTGATTCGTACTTTGCAAAGAATATGTGTTTCCTAAATCTAAGGTTTAGGACAAGTCGGGCAGATTGGCTGAGGCTTTGCAATAGGCATCATATATGTTGAAACTCAAGTTGAGTGAAGTTAGATGATCTTCCTGAGTCCTACCAATAGCAGGAGGGGAGGCTCCGAGGCATGCTGTGATGCCCGCATTCACCCCTCACCCCGCGCACACCTCTGGGTCTGAGTCTGCACCTGTGCAGCAGGGCCCACGTCAGCAGCCGTGGACTACAGGTGCTGCAGAGTTTGCTGCTCTACTGGGGAGGAGAAATGCTTTGTGTTTTTATCCAAATGGGTAAGCAAGTAAAAGCACTTATTTGACCTGCTTTGGGCTTGCTTTTCAATTTGAAACCACTGACTTGAACAACACTACGAAGGCAGCATATAGTGCTTGTGGCCATTATCACTTCAGTATTAGAAGTTTATCAGGTTGACTCAAGTTGGCCAAAACTTGTAACAGACAAGAGTAGACACAATGTTACTTCTGGCCTCCTAGAGTTCTGCCAAGTGGTACACATTGCTCTTGGCCCAGAGTATCTCAGACCCCGCATTGTGGCTTTTTGCGTTCAATATCCTCTTGTTCTGAGATCTGTCCTGTGTGTAGGACAGTGTGTATTAGGACCGTGTTGTCTGTGCAGGAAATTCTGAGAGTGCCTGCCCGTGTCCCCGTAACTGCCAATTATGTGCTGAAAATGTTCTTCAGCTTTGACAAATGCTTAATGGAACAAAAATCCACCCTAAGACACCAACAGAAATCCACCTTTAGATACTTAGCCCTGTGCAATCCCTTTAGAGATAAATAATAGGAATTATTCTATGCCTGTATATAAAACCTTTTGATATTAGCTAATATTTTTCCTAGAAACCACACCAGAGTGCCCACGAAGCCAAGAACTTCTTGCGTTCTTGCACATACCTTTCCCCTTGAGGTCCATGATGGTGAGCAGGACAGCAAGCAGACCTCACCAGCAAAGGGCCGCCTGTGTCAAGGGCAAGGTCAGACATCGAGTTATCAATGCTGCCTTTAGTCACACGTTCACCTTCCCTTTCTTGTCCTCTAGTTCCATTTTCAAGGTGACACATAACTCCATGAAGCAAACTTCTATTTGTCATTCATATACAGAAAGAAATACTGGCCAGAGGTGAAGGATTTTGATGAATTAGCCCAAGAAGAACTAAGAGAGGCGATGATGGTGATCCTTGGAGGCTAGCGTGAGTTGGAGAATCTTAACGTGTGAAGTCATTTACTTTACGCTTTGCTGAAATTCCCATGCAGATTGTTAAGTGCGTAGCACCTTCTCATAGGAAATAGTCTCTTTCTTGTCATCACAACATTTCTACTTGAAGAGTGATTGAAATACTAAATTCTTGAGATGTGCCCACTAAACACCATGAAACATAAAATAAATATAAGTAATGAATATAAAATTTGTAATATAAGATGTGTTTTTGCATTTTTGCTTTCATTTTGCTTCCTTAATGATGTATTTGTGTGCTACCTTGTTTAGTCATGTGTGTTTGCATCTCTTTCTTACATTTTCCTTAGCATTAGCTATAATTTTGTTATCATTAAGAAAGTGACTTGGAGAAACTATATGCAAATGTATGAAATTAATTACACAGTATTCATTACATACAGAAAATTTGTTACTTCAAGAGAAAGACACAGGTACGTGCAGAGGGCGGGAAGATAATTCGCTGAAGGCTTGCTGGTGCACGCCCACATCTAAGGGGTAAAAATATTATCATCGACCTCAGAGCGGTCGCCTGAGGTTTAGTGCATGGTCCTTTTAAAGTGCCAACACACACACACATACACACACACACATACACACAAACACACACACACACACAACCACTAATACAAGTACTTACGTTAGTATACCAAAATCCTAGCCAATAATTTCTACCAATCTCAAGGAGACAGGAGGATTTCCTGAAATTAGCTTATGCTCAGTTCGTCTTCTCACATCCTAGTCTCTCCACACATAGGTGCAAAATCCATTTTAACTCAAAATATCCATATATCACTTAGATGTTGTTAGTACCATGCACTTTATTTAGCAATAATCTGACTAAAATATCAAGCAAATTTACATTTCTGAGAAAGATATTCTATTTACCTCAATTTAAGCAATTCTATATTTTTAATGATAAACATTAAATGTGGTGATTCACTAACTGCAAATCTAAGATCTTAGTATTCAAAACATTTTTATTAGGTTCCTTCTTTTTATCCTGGAAAAATGAAATTCTGAATTATTAAGAATGTAAATCTCAGTAGTATATTTCCAGTTGTCTGACATTTCCCTCCTCTGAAAAAAAAATTAAGAAAACCCTCCATAAGAACTGACACTGACAATGAAAATGTGTTGCAACATTTGTATTTGCTTTCTTTTTTCTTTTTTCTATTTAGGACAGGGTGCACAGGGTCTCACTGCATAGATCAGACTCATAGTGAACCTCCTATTTACAGTCTCCCAAGTGCTGGGATTACAGGTGCGCACCACCATGCTCAGTCTCAATCTTCCTCTCAGTGTGCCCTGGGGGGCGGGCTGGCACAGCAGGCCTGGGGATCGAACTCCTGGCCCCTGCGTCTGCCAAGGCAGGCACTTTAACCCCAGAGCTATTTGGCCAGCCCCAACATTTGTAGAAAATAGGTTAGTGATGCTCTCTGAGAACCTGAGCTTTGTGCGGACATTGGAGCACACTGATTTACTGATCTGCTTGCAGAGCAGTGGGCTCCTCCATGAAGTTCCTGTGTGCTTCCTTGCTTCTTTGCCTTCCATGGTTTCCGTGAGTAGGTATGCAACAAATAAATACTGATAATGCATATTTTGTGCAAAAATTTATATTAGTCATATGTACTCTACTCCATAGACCCCACGCATACCTTTCTAGTTGGATGTGCTCTTCATCTCTGGCAAATAGTGTCCTTAGAGTATAGCAATGGAGAGCTTTTTCTAAGAAGGGCTTTTCGTGCTTTCCACTTGTTTACCATTTTTAATTGTAGAATTGTGACCACACTGGGTGCTGATGTCTGATTTCTATCATGGACAGTTGAATCAGAGCAATGATTTTAGTTTTCTTGCTATTCTATGTGCATTACAATAATAAAGTTTTCCTTCAGTAGTGAAAGACCTTAATTCCTTACATTAAGCATCTGTTCAATATATATTTTCTTTGAAAATGTTTTCATTTTTCTCTTTAGATTATGACACCATAGATATATAAATCAGACAAATGGAAATACATCTGCTAGGCCATCCTGATAGTGCACTGAAACTGTGATTGAGACTGGGCGTGGTGGCGTGCACCTGTAATCTCAGGACTTGGGAGGCTGTACACAGGAGGATTACTACGAGTCCAATCTGAACAGTGAGACCATGTAGGCCACATACTAAATACATTAAAAAGCATAATTAAAAAAAGAAATACATCTGCTGAGGAAGCTCTTAAAAGATGAAAGAAATTAAAATCTTTAAAATACTCAAGGGTGTTCTGGAGATAGCTCACTGATCTGAGCGTCTGCCTAGCAGGCATAAAGACCCGGGTTCTATCCCTGGTATTGCATATGGAGCCGGCTCTTTCCCCGGGCGTGCTGAGCTGACCACCAAGACTGGGCGTGGTGGCGCACACCTGTAATCCCAGCTCTGGGGAGGCTGAAACAGGAGGATCACTATGAATCCAAGCTGTGTAATGAGATCCTGTACCAAATATATAAATTTTTAAAAAATACAAAAAGAAATATTCAAGATACATTTACCAAAGTACATTTTAACTTAAGTAATGAATTATCATTAATGATGTGAAACATGCAAATAATCAAAACTATATTGTTTATTAATTTAATGCTTCCAGTATTTAATACAAACAGCATTCACAGAAAATATAATCTATGTTGTTTTCATTATCATTTGTCAGGAAATACAAAAGGCAGAAAATATAAAGTATCAATGATAGATTAATGTTTCACATTTATTTATAATTCACATTGGTAAGTACAGTGTGATAGTGAATTTACGTCATCACTCGCTGTTACTTCGCATTCATTTCATTCATACTGAAGAATCATTTCCAGCCCAGGGAGGGGTGGAAGGCAAAGCTTGACTTTGGGAGAGCTGTGGAGGTCACAGATTTCTGTGAGCCTGGAGAGGGTGGTGGAGCAGTTTGGAAGAAGCAGAGCCCGTAGCGTCAGCTGTAGTCACCGCTGCTCGAAAGCGGGTGGATGTCTTAGTTCCTTTTTTTTTTTTTAATATGGTCTCATTACCCAGCTTGGACTCATAGTGATCCTCCTGTTTTCAGTCTCCTCAGAGCTGGGATTGCAGACGTGTGTCATCAAGCCCAGTCAAGGTACCCAGGGTGGGCCCGGCCCAGCACTTTGTGCTGGGAATCAAGCCCTGATCCCACATCCACAGCCCCTGCTTAGTTCCCAGAGCCCTCCTTGGCTGGACACTGTTAACAGTGCCACCCTCACCGCTCATTTTGGGCATAGGCTGAGTGAACTCTGATTGAAAAGTAGGGCATACTCTTCAGAAGTACAGCTGTCTCAAATTCAAACCTGCACACCTTCCACCAGGAAATAGGTATCTCATTTGAGATTTTCTAGGATACCACCTTGGTGGCTTAACAATTTATGTTTTTTATGTATTAATTAAATATAATGCTTTCTTATTGAAATGCATATATTTATGTCTAGACATTACTTGTAGTGGTAAAAATTTAACAAAACCATTCTTAATTTATGGTTGATACAGAAGAATAAAATTAAAATATAAATTGAAATATATAGATTTTGTTCCCTTTTGAAATGATCTATTTTCTTTTTTTCATGTATTTAGTACAGGGTTTCACTACACAGATTGGACTTGCATTGACCCTCCTGTTTTCAGCCTCCCAAGTGCTGGGATTACCGGCCTACACCACCATGCCCAGTCTCATTCCCCATCTCAGCTTGCCCGAGGGCCGGGCCCAGCACAGTCGAGCCCCAGTCACTGTACTCTGCCTAAGCAGGTGCTTTAGTCCACTTGAGCTATCAGGCCGGCGCTTGATCTATTTTCTAAAACAATGAAAATGCTGAAGAATCATCTTCAAGAGAAAGATTAAAGTTTTGAAGATAAAGAGGAAGACTTCTGAATCTAGTAGATTATGGAATTTTGTTCCATCTTCCTTATAAGAAACTTAATGCAACTCAAACTATTTTAAAAGCTACCATAAATTAAAATGCTTCTAAGGTTGGAAGTAACTAAGGTCATGGTAATTTCAAAATGGTTTTTGTCTAGAAATCAGTCAACATAGTGTAAAAAATTATTGCATAGTTGTTTTGTTTAGGCTTCTCTAGAAAAGTACAGTCAAGAGAACACACATTCATCACACACACACACACACACACACACTTACATGTATCCCACATGTATTTATATATTCATATATATCTTTCTGGATATATGTTTTCAAGGTGACAATTACATAGGCTTACAAGGTCAGAGCCAGGGCCAGGACTATTCACAGATATTGTTTGAGTGAAGGAGATCCATATAATCCAGTAACTGCTCTGCACAATAATTTGTAATTCAAAGAATAAGAGGAGTTTAAAAGCAACATGAGCTCAGTATCAAAGCCTGTGGCCTACCTGGACTGTCCTCGGTATGAGGCTGAGCTGTGTAGCTGAGGAAACTGGACTTCAACGTGCAGCTAGGGACACACTCCCTCACCCTTTTATTCTGTTGCCTTGTTCTCCCACTGGAGCGGCCGCCCAGAGTCACCTCAGGCCCTGGACAAGCTGGCGGACGGCATACCTAGCATATCTGAAACATGTGACAGGCAGATCCAGAAGTGGGCTTTCTAATCTGTTAGATGTTGCTTAATCCGCTCAAGCAGATATGTCATGATTAGCAGTCACAGTGTGTCTGAAGTTGATTTCACAACCAAGCACTTCTCCTTGAACTATATGTACGACTTCCATCACAGATTATATTAAGGTTATAATCCCACTTTACATAGTGAAGCTTCTCTGCATGGACGTGAAAATGCATTCACTGCTCCCCATATTGGATCCAAACTTTCTTGGGTGATATGTGTACATGCCTTAGCATCATTTAACTTATAAAATGTAGATTTAATGATATTCAATTTCCAATATTAAGTCAGTTATAACTATATTATCTAATACAGGAAATAGCTATAGTTCTCCCAAAGATTTTGTAGTGCTTTAGGGGTCATCTCAGTTGCTCTCGGCTCTCTATATGGAGAGCTAATCCTAACCTTTCTTCCTTAAGCATCTGGACAAGTGCATATTTTGCCTGGATTTGGCTGATAGCTTTGCCCTGAACTCAATCACAGGCTGTGGTGACACTAGATGTCAGGAGACGGCCTATGTATTTGTATTGTATTTTTCGTATATGTATTTGTTTTTTATTCTATTTTGAAGTGTATTACTCATTTATTTATAGCAGAAAAAACTAAAACTGACAAGACAGCTTCAAAACAGGATAGTAGCAGAGCTGTAGCCGTTATCAATGTGCATTGTGATGCTCATGCAGCCATTTCAAGCACGAGACACCGGATGACACTTTTCCTCACCTTCTCGGGGGAGGCACTTGACCATGAGTTCCTTGACACCGTGGATCAGTCAACACTATTAGCTCTTTAACTCCCTGGAAAGATGTTGACTGAGACTCATGAGGGGCCCAGAACTGTCAAGTGAAATTCTCAAATTTCACGTAAATGGAAACTCTCTATATATCATTTCTCCAGGTAAAAGCTTTTATATTTGTGAAATGAATTCGCATGTTAGTAGAGCTTAGGGTCACAAAAACCTGAAATCAAGTGTATCATTGCTGGGTACATAAGGCTAATGTTCAGTGGCACCATGCCCACTTTCCGCCATTGATTCCTGTACCCAGAAAGCCAAGCTTTGGGAATAGTTTCAAATGTTAAATATTGACTAAGAGCTTATGCAGACACATGGATAACTTTGCCTGCTCTTGTAATTTATTGCTGCACACAAACACTGTGATTTCATCTGTGTCAGTCCACCTGTGCCTGGATGTGGGGAATGTGTTAGAACCCGTGAACTACATGAATATGAGGACACTGCCATTCTTCTGTGACTTTGGAGAGCATTCCTTGCTAAGAATCCATGCTATGTGGAAGGATCTTATAACAGAAGAAGTATGGGCATATTGTAGCACTTGTACAATAATTATATTCAGGGAAGAAAAATCCATAAGTATCTTTTCCAGTGTAGACAAGGAGCTTCTCCACCCACGATAAAAGCAGCCAGTGCATTCGCCTTGCTTTCAAGAAGCAGACAGATAGCTTGGGGAAGGAGGCCATTCCAGGATGCATGCAGCAGACTGGCCATTCTGTAGGGGCTGTGACCAGCTCAGAGCTGGGGAGTGGAAGAGCATTGCTCCTGAGCCCATTCAGCTTTCATCTCTGTCACCAGGAACACTTAGTTCGTGAGCCTACTCTGTCAAAGTTTGGGTCATCGTAAGATGGTGTTGACTGCTGTCCACAGAGTGGAGTTTTCTGTATCTTGCTTACTAAAGTCTTTATATTATGAGGAATCTTAGCATGGTCATTTAAGTATGACACAAATGTTTTGATGGTCTCTTATAATATTGAATATCTGTACATATAATTTTGCCAAATATCTATGTATCCAGTTTTCCATGTACTTTAAGTTTCTGAACTTCCAGAAAGAACAAAGACTACAGGCAATAAATAGCCATATAAGCAGAACTCTGCAGTTTCTCATCTGGTCACTGTTCTCCCCAGAACCATGGAAAAGTGTACTGCCCAGCGTTCTGCCACCGCTGGGGAGCCCAGAGTGCTGTCCTTCCCTTGGTCCCAGAAAGCTGTCTGTGCTACGCTGTGCAGCAGTATGAGGGCCCAGATGATGTGTACAGCCCTCTGAACACCTGGTCCTCTCTTGCTCTGTCAACTAATTACAGGGTACAGCTTGTGAAACCATAGATACCTACTCAGGGATAAAAGGTACCTAACATGGGAGCTGGGACACTGAGGCCACTTCCTCACACATCATACTTCCAAATCTATCCAAACCCAGTCACATATATGAAATTTCCATTTAATGATGGAGGGCTATGTGCATCAGACTTCACATCTGGGAGAGTCACATAGGACCCAGCCCATGGTGAGTGACTGTATTTGCATGAAATACATTGTCCTGTCATAGAGTACAGAGAGCTGCTTCTCCTGGAGCGCCATTGTCACCAGGGACTGGCAGAACCTTGGTCCTAATTATGACACACAGCCTATAATGCTGTTTGGTGATACTATTAGATAAATCATCATGTGTATTCTCCTTTGCAGTGTATTTTCAACAGTATTCTAAAGCCTGAAATCCAGAATGTTTAAATTTCAATACAAGTCAAAAGTACATGTTTATATGTTGTGTTATCTTTGCAGATATTGTGTGAAAAGAAACTTTATAATTTTTAAAATCAAGATACACTTAATTTTTTACAAGAAATATATATAACCCTCAAGGAATTATTTATATTTATGGAAAAAATAATTCTATAGAGAAGGATATATTGAAGCATTTGAATTGTCTGTTTCTAGCTCCAGAGTGTGTACATATGTGTTTTATAAAATACTTGTTTTATTCCTAACTACAATAAATATGGTAGGCCATGGTACGTGAAAATTCCGGTTTCCATTTTATTACCTTTTATCCATGACTCTTCCTATTTCAGCTATAACAAACAGCTTTATAACTCTATAGAAATAATCTTAAAGTTAGTTAGGCCCAATATCCATTTGCAAATACAGCCTTTCTACAAAGGAATGTAAGAATAATAGAGTGAATGCGTTCAGGATATACATTATATCTTAATTCAAATAATGATACCATGAAATTATTATAATTATTAATTGATGCAAGTAAAACAATGTCATAAAAAATTAGACCATACAAAAATTTAGTAGTTGAAACAATCACAGCCAAATTGTGTTTTATGTAGATTATGCAGAACAAGCTTTAGGGATGACTGCCTGCAAGCTTCCGTTGAGTATTGTCCGGTAATTGATGGTGCACGGCAGCCCTCCCACCAACACATTCTGGGGTTCAGAAATGGAATGGAACTGTGTAGCAAGACCCTGTAACCAATAAATAAAATTTTAAAATAAATAAATAAAGTAAAATTAGACACCCCCCCCAAAAAAAAGAAATGGAATGGAGGCAATATTACAAAGTATTTAAGAGAATAAACACAGAAACACTACTGTTTTTAAAGACTTGACCCTCAAATTTACCTGCAGATCTTTTCATCATGGCTAACAGAACAGCCATATTCATAAAACTATTTATTCAAGCTCTCAATGGGAGTGATGTCAACATCACATTTTGTAAAGGATAAGGATGAAAGGTCTGTTCTGTTCATCTTAGACAACTGTTCTGCAATAATCATTAGCTTCTTTTGATATTACTTTTATAGCTGAAATTTTCCCACAAATTATCTTGATGTGCAGGCTATCATTGGTTTTTACTCAAACAATTGTACAGTTCTCCAAATTCTACTCTAGCGGCTTGCAATTTTAGACAAATTTCTTCTTTGGACCTCCCAAAAATCATGTTATATTTTTTGAGTAAAAGTCCTTAAAAAGTAAATAACATTAAGCAATGACTTTTTCTTTACAGAATCCTCAGGAGGCAGTCAGACAACACATTCTAAATGAGCTATATTTAAAAAAAAATTCAAGCTTTGTATGCTAGCTCAGTGGGTTAAAGCACCTGCAAGCAGGCGTAGGGACTAGGGGTTGGATCCCTGGGTCCTGCCGAGCTGGCCCACCTCTGGGGAGTGCAGAGATGGTGCTTGAGCCTGGGCATGGTGGTGTGTGCCTGTAACCTGAGCTCTTGGGAGGCTGTAAACAGGCAGATCACTACAGTCGAGTCTAGTAGCAGGACCTTGAACACCTGTAGACCCTTCCCTAAAATAAAAAAATAAAAAAACAATAACTTTGTATGCTAAAAGGGAGAAATCAAGAATATTAGCATGTAGTTACAGAATTACTTAAATTTTACCTTTTTAAATTATGAATACTATATTTATCTGGGGATTTTTGACAATGCCATATTGAGCTAGAATTATTTTGCACTGCAGGATGCCAGGGATGGAGGAGTGGAGAGCAGCATATCTGTTCAGGCTGCAGAGTGACTTAAATCATATAGGAGATAAGTGAGCATCATGCAAGCATTTATCTTTTCTGTCCTTCTAGGAGAACGGATTTAGTTTCATTCCAGTAAAAATTGAGAGCTATTACTGAGAAGATGGTGGAATGAGGAAGTATGGCAGCAAATGAGCCTTTCTGAGACTGAAAGCCAAAGGCTGCAATGCTGCAAATTTGTGATGAGAAGAATAGTGAGCTCCAGAATGGTTTAGACTTGATAGACAGATAGTGAGGATCCAGAATGGTTTAGACTTGAGCACTGGACCCAATGGGTAGAACAGTGGGAGGGACTTCAACACAGAAGAGCTAGGTGGAAAGTGGCACATTCCCTAAATCTTAGCTTGGAGAATGGGAGGGCAGCTCAACTCTGTAGAGGCACATGTGAGCGCTGGTGAGTCTTAAGGCCTCCACAGAGAAACACACGAGGTGAACCGACCAATGGATGTTGTAGAGTCCAGTGGAGGAGGTTAAGTGTTTCTCGTATAGTTTGGTCATCCCCAGGAGGGGACAACTGGATCACTACCATTTCTTAAAGAGGCCTACTAAAATCAAGACACAATGGCTTTACTCCAGCTAGCAGCTTCCAATGTGTGAGTTAACCACAAAGAGAGGGGACAGCAAGGTCAGGGATAGTTCAAACTGGCAGTCAAACTGGTGGAAGACACACAGTAGTATGGATTAAACAACTCAGGTAGCATCATATCACCCAGGAACTGAAGTTTTATGATCTTCCATGAAGCTGAAAGAACTGGGTTTCTGGGATTATCCACCACCACGCTGTAATTCCACAACAGGATTGCTGGATCAAACACCATGAATCTGGGTTCCATCTGCCCACTCCCTACCAGTGGTAGCATAGGCACAACATGAAGTGGATACTTTTTTTCTTCCTTCCTCTGTTTTCTTTTTATTGATTGTTTTTTCTACCTTTATATAAAAGTGTACATTGTTTCTAGTTATTTGTTTTTGTTGTTTTGTTCAATTCTTGTTTGGGTGCTTCTTTGTGTCTTTCTCTCCTGTCTTCTTCACCAGTTTCTCAAACGATGTAATCTTCCTTCATCCTTCATTCTTATTTCCAGTCTCTTCAACCTGATCACACACTAGGTTGAAATTGATCACCAGCTTTGCAGACATATAATTTATAAGCACAATAAATTTGTTTTCAGAATTTAAACTTTCATTTCAAGGTATCAAGCAGTAGTAATGCATTTTTGTACAGAGCTGCCAAAATGAACTTCCAATGAAGTGTCCGTGTATCATATTGTCCCAGGAGTAAACAGATCTATTAGCGTAATAAATACTTCAACATTGATTTAGACTTTAATTGGAGCTTGTCCAATATTAAATAGAAAGCATATGTTGGTATTTATTTTTAAATTCAAATTTCTCTTCATGCTATGACATGGCCAAACATGAATATGAAATTTTAAAAACTTTAATTTACAATTTCAACTAAATTTGGAAAAAGAAACATTTACTCATATATTTGACATAGGTCCAGGATAGACATATGTGTATTTCATTTTATTATACAGTGGTTCCAGGCCAGTGAGTTAGCTCAGCAGTCTAAAGCGCCTGCTTAGGCAAGCTTAGGCAAAGAACAGGGACTGCAGTTCAAATCCTGGCACCACATGCCAAGCCAGTTTTGCCCCCAGAGCAGGCTGAGCCAGACACACACACACACACACACACACACACACACACACACACACTCATACACATCCTTCAGGTATCACAGAGGTTACATTCCAGATACCCCCTCAATAAGTGAAAATCATGGGCTGGTGAGATGGCTCAGTGGTCTAAGGCACCTACTTAGAGCAAGCTTAGCAAAGCACAG
>NDGN011347585.1:0-14515 GCA_002564285.1 Tympanoctomys barrerae | reverse complement strand
CTGAAAAGGAAGCAATCCACCCAAAATCATTCCTGGAGGCAAGTATTATACTAATACCAAAACTAGGGAAAGACGTGAAATCAGGAACAGAACAAGGGTGTCCACTTGCATCACTCCAGTTCTATACAATGGCTGAAGCTTCAGCCTTTATAATAAGGTAAGAGAAAAAAATAAAAGGGATATACATAAGTATGCATATTTTCATTCTCGAAGCATTTTTTTGCATATCACGTGATCCTTTATAAAGGCCAAAACCTTCACCAGAAGACTCTTAGAAGTAAGATACAAACTCAGCAATGTGGCAGAATAAAAAATGAACACACTGGCTGGGGAGATGGCTCAGTGGAATAAATGCTCGTCTGGCAAACACAGGACCTGAGTTCAATCCCCGGTTCTGAAAGAAAAAAAAAATCAACACACAGAAATCAACAAGATACTTGTATGCCAATAGTGAATCTAATGAAAAGGAAATCAGAAAACTGAGTCCACTCACAGTAGTTCTAAAGGAAAATTGAACACCTAGGATTCACCCTAATCAAGAAAGTAAAATGGCCCTGTAATGAAAACTAATAGTACTCTGAAGAAAGATTTAAAAATACCTTAGAAAAATGAAATACAGCTCTGTTCCTTGTTCAGCAGAATCAATATTGTCAAAATGGCCATATTATCAAAAATTACATGTTGATTTAATGTAATTATAATCAAAATACCAACATTTTTCACATAGCTAGAAAAAAAAACATCTGAAAGTTGATATAGAACCAGAAGCATCTGAATTAACAAAAACAATCCTAAGCAAAGACAGCAAGATGAAAGACACTACAATTCTAGATTTGAAGTTATAGCACAAAGTTATAATAATAAAAAGCAGAATGATACTTGCACAACAATCGATGTGTAGACCAATAGGAAAGAATAGAAGACACAGAGATAGCCTCGTGAACAGTCAGCTGTACGATCTTTGATAAAGTGGCTAAAAAGTAAGACTGAGAAAAGACAGCCTTGTTAGAAGCTGACGTTAGGAAAAATAGTTATCCATATGCAACAGAATAAAATGAGATCCATCTTTCTCACCCTCCCCAAAAGTCAAATCAAAGTGATGGAAGATGGTATACAAAAACAGAAACACTGAATCTGCTGGGGAGCAAACTAGGTAAACCCTTGAAAGAGACATAAGCAAGGTCTTCCTGAAGAGGACCTCAGGTGTTCAAGACACAATACCAGAATCAACAAATGGGAAGAGATATTCTGCAGGATGGGAACACATGATACTATCTACGCCTGAGACAGAAGACGAATACCCAAAATATACAAATAACTCAAAAAATTAGAACCCCCCTCAAACACAAAAGACCAAATCAAAAAATTGGCACTTAAAATGAACACAGGGGCCAGTGAGATAGCTCAGTGGTCTAAAGTGCCTGCTCAGGCAAGTGTAGACAAGCACAGGGACACAGTTCAATTCCCAAACCACATGCCATGCCAGCCTTGATCCCAGGGCAGTCTGAGCCAGTCACAAAAAAATAAAATGAATACATACTTCTCAAAAGTAGAAGTACAAATGGCCAACAAAAACAATTTTAAAAAGTCAATATCTTTGGCCATTTAAAGAAATGCAAGTTGATAGACCAATAAACATCAACAATATGATTATCCAAGCAACCCTGTTTGTATACATTTATACTTTTTCCTGGTTTTTTCTTTCTTTTCTCATTTCCCTCATCCCAGTTATTCCTGCTTAGCAGCGTCTTTCCCTTTCACAGTATCATTGTACCTTTTGGAATTTGTTCACTCTTTCAGGTTCTCATACTAGGGGGACAATATGACATTTACAGGTGCAAGTCTGACTTATTCTACTTATGAATATGGTCTCTAGTTTCATCCATTTACCTAGAAAAGCCTTGAGCTTATATCTGGAAATCTGAATAACTAATCTCAATACAACAATAGGCAATATAACAACCATTATTGGATTGCTATCATCCTGCTTAGTCAAATTCTGTATAATTTCAAATGGTTTTATTATTTTTATTCTCTTTTTTAAAATTTAAAAAATGCAAGTCAATAAAACACTCACATTCCATATTACTCCTGTTAAAATGGTTATCAAGAACTCAAAAATCAACCGGTGCTGGTAATTACTTTACAAAGGATAACTGAACTCCTCTACATTATTGGTAGGAATGTAAATTAGTGGGAATATAAGCTAATGGAAATCAATGTAGAGTATCCTCAAAACCTACAAACAGAAATATCATTTGAACTTCCCCTCCTGGGTATCTTCCTGAAGGAGCTTAAATTGTCATATTGCAACATAATTCACAAAAGCTAAATTACGGCTTGACGTCCATCACCCAATGAATGCATAAAGAAATATGTGTGCATGTGTGTATGTTGGTGTGTATGTGTACAAGTAAACATACGTTTGGATCATCTGTAGAAAAATGGATGGTTCTTGAAACCATAATGTTAACTAAAACAAATCAGGCATAGAAGGTTAAATATATGTAATTATTTTTAAATGGAGTTGTAGAAAACAGAGATATATTTTGGAAATGGGAAAAGAGATCTAGAGAAGAGAGGAATATATATATATATATATATATATATATATATTTCCCAAAAATATAATTATCGTGTATTACAAATGTATACAAATAAAAAGAAAGTAGCATGCTTTTCTGCAATTTTTACATCATTTAGCAAATTCTCATTGTTAGAATAAGTAATAGAGTGCTAAGTACTCTGTGTGCATTACCTCTCCTAACTCTATTAATTTAAAAACATAGATATTATTATTTCCATTATGGATTTAAAACAAACAGTGATTTCACAGCTGGTATATACTGAAGTATGGCTTTCAACCCAAAATTACCCAACTCCCAAACTCTTTGTCTTGATTCTATGCTCTACTCTTCGAGACCATGGACACACTAGGACTTGATTTTTATTCTCAGTACGATAACTTGTGAGTTAGCTAGTACCAAAACTTCATCAGTATCATTCTTCATGTTCCGTATACTCTATTCTGATTTTTAGCCACAATTTTTTATTGCAAGTATTGCTGAAATACAAACCTCTGGCTTGCTACAGAAAAAAAAAGTCCTAAAAATACTGCAGAGCCCAAAGCAAACTCTGTGTGCCCAATAGCTACTTCTCCTTCTTGGACGGTATTGCAAAAATCGCAACACAGAAGTCTTCATGTTACAAACTAAGTACTGTACATCTGCCACAATAATTACTGTATTCAGCAATTTACAATTGCAATTCAATTCCTTTATAATTGGGCTCCACACAGTTCCCAGTGATCGTTATTTTAGTTTTGAGACTTAAAAATTCAGCTCAACAATTTTGCTCATCATTAACAGTATGAAAAAGGATGGTTCCGATGACAGTACTGACACCGTGCCAGGAACAGTCAAGCCTGCAGCTCCTTGAGCCTCTGCTTTTGTGCTTCCCATCACTGAGCCCAAAATCACGCCAGCTGATGCAGTTTTGTTCCCATGTAGATATTTATGCAATAAAAATAATTCTAGGCATGGTTAAGTTTGTTTTTCCTGGCATATAGCTCTCATTTGAGTCAAAATATATGTCATTAATTTCTCATGAAATTTGCACACTATTAATCATTTCTCTCCCTCAGACACTTATGCTATTGTTTCTACTCTTTTCTTTGTAATATATTATAACTCTTAAACTACATGATGACTTTTATCTTATTTGTAGTCATTAAAGTCATTGAAGATTTCAGATAAGAAAATAATGTCATATACATTTATTTAGTTTACAGATTAATATTCTTCATTCTTTTTTTTTTTCCTGAGACAGGATAGCTCTGTGTAGTTCAGTCTGGCTTTGAGTTCACTATGCAGCTCAGGCTGACCTCAAACTCATGATGATCCTCCTGCCTCAGCCTCTCAAATGCTGAGATTACAAGGACGTGCCACCACACCCAGTCTATTGTGTATCCATCTTTTATACAATATCATTCAGCTCTTGCCCTAAGGACTCCCTTTAATCATTCTTAGTGTGTTTGGTGGTAGGAATTATTTTTAACATTTATGTGTTTGAGGAATTCTTTATCTTGTTTTCATTTTTAAAAGATATTTTTTTCTTAATTTAGAAATCTTCTCCACTACTTGAAAGTGTTTCTTAACTACTTCTTTCTCATTTGCTTTTCTTTCAGGGAGAAGTTGGCTGTTTCTCATCTTGACCATCAGTGTGTGATTTGTCCTATGTACTCTGGATGATTTTAAGGTATTTGTCTTTATCATTAATTTTGAGCAACTTGACTGGATTTTATTTTAAGTAGTTATTCTGTGCTTCTCATGCTTGGAGTTTATTGAATTTGTTGGATTTTAGCTTTGTGATTTAAATAAAGGGGGTTAGCTTTCCTCAAATTTAAGGTATCTTTTACACATTGTTCTTTCACATTGTTCAATGCCCCTCGCATTTTTTGCAGATTAAATTTACATATATACTAAACAACTTCAAATTGTCTCACAAATCATTGGAAATTTTGGTCAATTTTGGGGTTTGTTTGTTTGTTTGGCAGAACTGGGTATTGAACTCAGGCCCTTGTGTTTATTCCACTGAGGAAAGCACTTATTCCACTGAGCCATCTCCCTGGCCCCTTCTCTTTCTTTTATTATGTATTTAGTACAGGGTCTGCAGGGTCTCACTACACAGATGAACTCATAGTGATCCTCCTCCTGTGTTCCGCCTTCCAAGCTCTGGCATTGTGAGTGCATGTCACCACGTCCAGTCTATCTTTTATTTTTTTCCTAGTTGGATCTTACTTGTGCATTTCTGTTGCTATGCCAGGTTCGCTTAAGAGGAATCAGTGAGCCCACTGAAATCAGGACACCTGGAAAGCAAGAGCTTGGTGAAGACAAAGACAAGCTGGTCTCAAGGAATCAGAAGGGAACTGACTGGAAAACTAAAACCTGCAGAGAAGCTACAGAGAAGCGGCACAATGCAGAGTAAAAGGCAGGACAGTCTACAAAGCTGATTCTGGCTTCCGGGAAGGAGACTTGTCTAAACCCACCAGCACTACCGCTAGGCGGGGAGGCTGAGATCTGCAGCCCAGTGTCATGCAGACACTACTGACAAACCACCCAGCAGATTCAGCAGTCGTGCACAATGACTGGGGACATAAAATAGGTCTAAATAGTGACTCCTTATCTTTTCCCCTATCTGGTGATCCCCAATACTGCAGACCCTGGGAGAAAAAACTCACTCAAAATTACAGAGGAAGGACCAGTAAGGTAGCTAAGTGGATGAAGTGCCTGTATAGGCAAGCACAGGGTCCAGGGTTTGATCCCTGACACCACATGCCGCGCTGGCCCTGCCCCTCAGGCACAGTGAGTCAGCCACAGAGACCAGGCATGGTGGCACATGCCAATAATCCCAGCACTGGGGAGGCTGAAAAAAGGAGGAGCGCTTTAAGTCTGAGCTGCATAGTGAGACCCTGTACCAAATACATTTTTTTTTAATCATACAGAAACTTTTGTGGACTTGTTTCTCTTTTTCTCTATTAGTTTTAGGGTTTTGCAATAGTTTAAATTTTATTCTTAATTTTACCAACTTTTTTCCTATTGGTTCTTTTCTGTCACTTTTGTCTAATTCTATTAATTTTCTTATACTCCCAAAGCAAAAAAAAAAAAAAAAAAGTATGATACTGGCACAAAAGCAGATATAATGGAACATTGTGGAAGACGCCGACAGAGCAAAAACAACTTTACCCATTTGATCTTTGCAAAAGCTGTCGAAGCTGTCAAAGCACACTGGGGCAAAGGTCACCTCTTTATCAAACAGTTCTGGGGAAGCTGGCTGTACTCACACAGAAAACTGCCTTTAGACTTGTATCTCTTACCATGAAGTAAAATAAAATCAAAATGTAACCAAGATCCAAATACTAAAACAGAAGCACTTGATCTGCTGGAAGATAAAATAAGCAAAACTCTTAGAAACGTGGGCGCAGGCAAGGACTTTTTGAACAGAACACCCATTGCACATAAAATACCATCAAGAATCGAAAAAAGGGATTATAGCAAATTAAAACTCTTCTACGACAAAAGTAACACTGAACAGAATGAAGAGAAAACCTATGGAACAGGAAAAGTGCTAGCTACTCTTTAGGGAATATCTAGAATACGTAAGTAACTCAAAAAACTAGACTCCACAAAAGAAAACACTCAAACAAAAATGGGCAGCTAAAATGAGCATTTTTCATCAGCAGAAGTATAATTGGCCAATAAGCACATGAAAAAAAAAATGTTCAACATCACTGGCCATTAGATAAATGCAAGTTAAAACAACACTGAGATTACCTCTTACTCTTCCCCCAAAAAATGTTACCCTTAAGATACCAATGAATAACAAATGCTGGCATTGCCACAGGGAAAAAGGGAACTTTCTACATTGTTAATGGGATTTTAAACTAGTACAACCACTACAGAAATTAGTGTGAAAATTTTTCAAAAACTAAAACTAGAAATTCCATTCAACCCAGACCTTCCTTTTGTGGCATCTTCCTGAAAAAGTTAGACGCTATATTCTGTTGATATACATATTTATAGGAGTACACTTATAATGGCAAAACCTTGGACATGACCTACATGTCCATCAACAGATAAATCGGTAAAGAAAATAAGGTATTTTTACACAGTGGACTTGTATTTGCTATTGTAAAGAAGGATAAATTTCAGTCATCTGTACCTTGAGAACATAATGCTAAGTGAAATAATTAAGACATACCAACTTAAATATGTATGATTTCTCTTGTATAAGAAACCTAAAGTAGTCCAGCCAGATAGCTCAGCAAGCTAAAGCACCTGCTTAGGCAGGCACGGGGGGCAGAGGTTCGATCCCTGGCATGCCATGCTGGCCCCTGCCCCCGGGCATGCTAAGATGGCGATTGAGACTGGACTTGCTGGTACGTGCCTGTAATCCCAGTGCTTGAGAGGCTGAAAACAGGAGGATCACTACAAGTCTGATTTGTGTAGTGAGACCCTAGAGACCCTATACTAAATGAATATAAAAGAAAAAAAAACCTAAAGAATAAATAGCTTCAAAAATAAAATGCAAGATAGATACTAGGAGCAGGAAAATGAACGTTTTTGCAGATGAGAGGTGGAATAAGAGATAGAAGAAGGGTGGGTGAAGATGTACAAAAAGGACTAAAATGTGTCATGTACACGCACTGACTCCTCCTAATGACCGCAATCTATATGTACTATAAATATGAACAAAAGGTAAGATTTTAAAAAATAGACTGAGATAGCTAGAGTGGAAATGGAAACACTGAGCTGGGATGCAGGGAGGAGAAAAGAACGAAATGTGAGCACACTGAAAGCAATCAGGCCAAGCCTCATCCACGCCGAGCGTACCGCAATCTGTGCTTCTCCAGCCGCACTGTCACTTTTGCTCTTGCAGCGGGAGGTTCCAGGAGTCTGGGCAGCTGCTCGCAGCAAGGGGTACCCCGCAGCGTCTCGCCCTCTCTGCCTAGCGTAAGGGCCCGGGGAGAGCACGAGTCCACTGCCACGTGCAGGGCCTGCACCTCGCACATCCCGGCAACATGCGGCAGGGCACGTGAGACAGGGAAACGGAAACACTGAGCCGTCTTCACACCTCAGCCTCAGAACCACAAATGGAAAGGCATCAGGTCCTCAGGTGCTTTCCCTCACCCACCCACCTGCCACCTGCCGAGACATTACTGACTGCTTTCTGAGCGCAAATGGTCTATAGATGAATAAGATACTCATTAGATAAAGAAAAGTGATCAGCACTGCTGTGTATTGTGAAGAAAGAAAGGGATTTTAAAAAGTGACAGGGCCGAGAGCCCCGTTCAGTTTCATCTCAACCTGTCTCAGCCGATCTCTGGAGCCGTCTGTGCCAGGGTCTTCATAAGCCTGAAGTCTAAGGCTGTGACTGCTCATTTCCTTAGCAAGCATTTTTCCATCTTACCTCAAAGCTCCCAGCACTTGCCTGCTGCTATTCTGATGGCTAGAGCTGCTCCACGTGAGAAAGTCACTGTCCTGCACACAGGCCTTGGGCATCCCGCCAGAGCCCGGTGTCTGAGTCAAGGCGGCTTCAGACCTGTGGATTGTTTTGCCTCTGTTGCAATTCCTTGTGACTGCTGCGTCAGAACATTTCAGATGTTCTGTAATTCAGAACATGCTCCCTTCCTCAGGGCAAAAATTGTGTGGCAGCCACAAGCTTTGGCAGCCGCTTCTCTTCCCCCCTCTACACGTAGGGTCAACTCACTCCGCAGTCTGATCTTCCTGCTTTGCTTCAAAGCCAGTGAGCTCCCAACAAGTTATGCATCTAGGCTGCTCTTTCTAATTTGCGTGCTAAACCCTGGAACATACTGGAAGAGCACTATATCTTCCTCTCTTGCTGTTTTTGTCTTTGTTTTTTATGGCTGGCTCAGCCCACCCTGGGGGTGGGGCCGGAGTGGCGTGTGGTGCTGGGGATTGAACTGTGGTCCCTGCGCTTTTCCTGAGCTTGCCTAGTCAGGTGCTTCAGACCACGGAGCCATCTCACCGGCCCCATTTTGCCTTGGGGTGGCGGCTGGGAACAGTCTTACAGCATCAGAAGCTGGAAAGTCCTACAATGCAAAAGCATGACTCTGTTGATGTTTTGGCTTTCACTTAGCGGTTTTCAGTGGAAGTGAAGTGGACAGCAGATTTAGAGAATGGGCATTTTGTTATATCTGCATTGAACCTTTTATGATCATTACGTTTACCACGTTATTGTCATCTCTGCTTGTGTTCTTTCCTCTTGGGTACTTTTGGGCAAGGGGATATTCTTATGAGACTAACAACAACGGTTCTACCCCCCTGAAAGCTACTTCACCTGAAATATTCCTTTACTTCCTTCTAGACTCCTGAGCATTTAGACAATGGCTTCCAACTCTTTTTAGAGTCGTAGAGTAAGCCATACAGACCATGCCCAGGCTTCACAAGCTTCATGCCAAGGAAACTTCATCACAGGTACCTTTCTCCCCTCCGACTCCCTAGCACTTGTCAGGCTAAGTCTCCTTTATTCTCCCTGAAATTGGATACTAATAGCCTGAGAAGCAGCAATATCTTGCAAACAGGCATCTTGTCCGTGTAAATCAGGTCAAGAAAATGTAAAAAGCAAAAGAATCATGAAAGGGATGGGAAAATATGAATCTCTTTCAATATCTCTATCCAGGTATCACCAACTCAGTGTCAATCTCCCACATAAAATTTCCTTCAAACCACACAAAAATTGCACCTAGAATTTTTTAATCTCCACCAATAGCTCTAACTGGGGTTTCTAACTCGAGCTGATACCAATCAGTTTGTAGTTCTCCTAACTTTGGCTAAGCCTGTAAGGATAACAGAAAGGTAGAAATAAGTCCCTCGCAGCCTTCTGGTGCGGCTTTCCCTGTGGTCCTCCTGCCACTTTACTACCAAATGCAATGGCCTTAAAGCCATTGTGAACCAAGAAACGTGACCCAAATGACCCACCACCCCCCATTACACTCTAGCCTGTAACTAGCCTGTGAAAATGTAGGTAAATTAAAGAAAAATTCTACAGAGCTTTTGACAATTTTTTCATCAAGGTAAAATCTCTGTCCTCCCCCTTTGAATCTGGGCAGGTTGTAACCTACCTACAACTCTGAAAGAATGTGGTAGGACCCAGACTGAAGGCTTCTTTCCTGTTAAGATACAAACTCCAACTTTACACTGCTTGCAAGTCTAGGTCACATGGAGAGGCCACTGGCGGCTACCCCAGCAAACAGCACCGTCCAAGGTCCAGTGTGATAGCTCGCGTCAGCTGCCCCCACGTGAGGGAAGCTGCTTTTCCGTGACTCCAGCCCCAGCTGTAAGTCATTTCTATCCATCAAGGGGGCAGACAGGGCATGTTCATTGTGCCTCTTCTGGAATGCTGACCGGCAGCATCCATCGGCATAATAAAACAGTTAAGTATCCAAGTTCTGCATTAATTTATAAATAGCAGCAGTAAGTGCAGAAAATAATGTGATGTGGTGCTTTAAATTTCAGCTCTACCCTTGACATGAAATTAGCAAGCTACTTATCCTCTCTGAAACTGCTTTTGGTCTATAAAATAATGGAAATAAAAATTCTAACAGAGCTTTTGTGAAGAAGCACCTAACATACAGGAAATAGCCTTCCTCCCATAAGCGCCGGTTCTCTCTCCCGTGCCACTCTTCCCTATCCTCAGTTCTGATGATCCAATTACTGTCAACAGAGCTAATGAAACAAATCTATTATTGTTCATCTGAAACCTAATTTAGTCCCAGAAATAAAGAACAACTGAAGAGAATGCTTTGCCCTACAGAGGATTAAAGGGTGGAGGCGGCTCCTCTCTTTGTAGCCAACTGACAAGCAGAACTTTAGTGTGTGTTAAAATTTACATCATTGTTAGAATAAGAAGCCATCTGCTGAAGGTCTCTATTGGATTGCAATGTTTCTTAAATTTCATGATGTGTATAAATTTGCTAAAATACAGATTTTAATTCCCTGGATCCTGGAAGAAAATCTGAGGTCCTTCTTTGCTAATGGTCCCCTAAGCCCTACCTGCACCACTGGCAGGTCTCTTGTTCTGACTGGAGTTGAGGAGGAACTCAACACTCTGAAGTCCAACACCATCTGGCCCAACAAGCCCTAAAGAACCCTACAGGCAATGTAGGGTTCTTTAGGCTCACAATAATCCCTAAGGCTCACAATAATCATTCACTGAGGAATTCTGCCTTCCCACCTGTAACAGTCCATCCTCAGCTTCCTCAAGTTAGCCACGTGGGACTGGTGGCTGCAGACTCAGGCTCTGTCTCCCTGAAAGGACAGCTCACCAGCTCCAGCATGAACACAGTCATCCCCATCTGCAGCCTTTAGCTGGGAAAGCATTATAGTGCTCAGGCGTTTTCTCACAGAGTCACCAGGACCATCTGCAGGGAGGGACACTTCTGCTCTATCACGGCTGAGAGGCGCTAAAGAAGCAGTCTGCCTGCGGCATGGCAGTGCAGAGCTTCTAGCTCAGGCTAGCAGAGATGAGCTTGCTGCGTGGGTGCAGCTACAGAGCCGCACAGTGCCACACCTAGCACAGCGACCTGGCTGATGGGCGGCTGCTATTCAGGAAACTAGATTTAAGTGGGCAAGAGCTGGAGATGCAGTACAGCAATGCATGCTCGCTGGTGAGCGCTCTTCTTTTATGCAAACTTTAGACACCGACTATGGAGCAGTAGAAAGTGGGGCTGCTACTAGAAGAAACACATTGAGCAATTACTACTTTATGAGTGCTCTGCTACGTCCCTTCTCTGCATTCTTCATTGCAATACTCTTGAGGCTTTCTAGAGCAGAGGCTATTAACCGGCCACCACAGATGAGGAAACTGAAGCCCAGAAAAGTGAAGTCACCTTACTCAAGTTTAGATGGGAAGAAGGGATGGAACAGGCATCCAGGTGGGGGTGTCTAACTCTCAGCGGATGGTTTCTCCTTTCACACCTCTGGTTTCCAGCTGTAGTACTCACTGGTGTGGTGTGTCTCTCACAGCAGTGAACCCGCGCAGATTTGACAGACCGGCTGACTTATGAGCACATTAGTTGGCAGAGAGCTGGCAGAGAGCAATGTATCTTTTGGCCAAGTCAGCTCACAGCTTCCCAGAAGACTTCTACGAGCTCAGTTTGGCCTATCATTGATGTGACTTTTGTTCTTGAGGCAGTTTGTACAATAGGAGAACTGTGGTCCATCCTGGCACTGGATTCTGCTGCTCGAAGCCCTAAGATGTGCTCACCTGTTGGGCTTGGCTTGAGACAGAGATTCCAAGTAAAGGCCGAGAGCCAAGAGGCATGCTAAGATGGGAATGCGAATGATTTTCAATATTTTTATTCCAAGTTTGGGTCATAAAATGTACTCATTAAAGGCCAAGGCTAGAAGTTAACATCCAAGCCAGCAAAGGGGAAAGGAACAACTTGATCCCAGAAATGAACAGAAAGCTTATGAAAGTTAGATGCACGACGTCAGCTTGTTGCGAAACCTCTCACGGCAAGCAGAAATGTGGCGGCAGATGGCTTTATTTATACCAAGATTGTGTGTGGGTCTTTCGTTTGCTCGCTGCCTTAGATTTCAAGGAACAGATTCAAGCTGGAAGGAACAGAAGGGACAGAAGCACTTTCCAGAAGACAATAGCTGTAAAAGCAGCTGAGTCACAAAAGAACCCCAAAGGTGTAGGAACGATGTACCCCTTGGTCCATTGTCCATCCAGCTCTCCCTCTCCCTCCCTGAAATCATGTAGCACAACTTTGGAACTGCGTGCTTCCATGGGGCTGGCTCTGGTCGTGACCACGCCGGACAGCTTCCCTGCCCACTGCCCTACTACAACATCCAGAGCTCTTGGTTCAAGTTCTGGGAGAGAACTTGATATTCAGCTCAGGGCTAATTGTTACTGAAAGCTGAAGTCACCTCATCCTATCCTTTCAGAGTCTGCAGTGACAGGTGGGCTTAAGGAGGCACTTAACAAAGGACCATGGCCTTCGCAGGTTCTCCCAATATAATTACTATATACGTAAGGGGATGGGATGGAAATAGCCAAGATAGGATGTAAAGAAGCCTAGACACAACAAAACGATTACACGGGAAATACTCCCTCGAGGGCTGAGGAGATAGCTCTGTGGTCTAAGTGCTTGCCTGGCAAGTGCAAGGTCCTGAGTTCAATCCCTGGTACCACACGCTGTGCCATCCCTGGAACACCAGGCATGATGTGCCCGCCCCAAAATAGGTCATAGTTGTGCATTCCATGCCTGTAATCTAAGCATGGGGAGACTGAGAGGAGAACCACCATGAATCTGGAATGTGTAATGAGGCCCTGTATCAAATAATTTTTAAAAAAGAAGCCCTCAAGTTTATCTTCCATAGTTTTTCTTCTCTTTCATATAAACTATATTTGTGTATAAAACAGGTCACATGCCACCGTTCTCAGACTCAGATCTGGGTTTCTGTGTTATAAATGGAGGATTAATAAAATCGGTAGAATGGCAGTCATTTTTTCTGACTGCCTGGACTGGGAGCGTCCACTCTGTGCAGGCCCAGTGCTTAGCTCCTCAGACGTGGTCTGCACACAGCAAGCGATGCCAGGGACATAGACCAGCTCAGGCAGACACTTGGACGGCACAGTTCTTCAGAGTGTCATACTGTCGTTGAGGCCCGAGGTGCTCCTTGACAGCCTCGTGTGTGGGAGCCGATTCTGGTCCTCGCGCTCAGCAGCCGCTGAATGCGCTGTTAGCGGCCAGGCCGGGTCAGAAGCGTGGCCTGGGGGCTGAGCTCCTGCGGCGCCCTCGCTCCCGGCTGCCGCGACCTGAGGGGTTCTCCTGGGCAGCAGGCCCCTCCGCGAAGCTCTTCAGTGTTTGAGTTGCTAACCGGGGACCATAACTCCTGCCACAGTGGGCCAAAATACGCTTTTCCTCTAATGGATTGCTGGTGTGGAGTCATCTCGTCCTAGGCATGAAGAGAGTGACTAAGAAGGGGTCGAGTGACCCCACATACCCTATGACACAGCAGTGGAACTCCAACCCAAGCTGCCCAGGATCAGCTCAAAATCTTCTGCGGTTAGACTCAGGAACAGCATCCTAACTATTCTCCAGGGTAATCTTTTGAGTGCACTGTTTCAAGCCTGGGGGGTTGTCTCTTTAGAAGCATCTCAAGCAAGTCCCTGGCGTAGCCACTCCCTGCCGAAGGGAATTACAGGAGACTGTCCGGGAGTCGCAGTCCAGTTGAGTTTCAAGTGTGTTTGCCAGTGAGGAATGGGTATCAGAGAACTCTAGGGGAAGCGAAAGGCAAAGTCTACAAACACGAGAATGCCACGGACAAGAGGGGGCAGAGAACAGACCTCTCCAATCAGGGTTTACAGGCAAGTGGGAGGTTACGCAACTGCAGCTAGACTGGGAAGGGCTGCGCAGGAAAGCTAAAAAGGGCAGCCACATCAAAAGGCTCGAGGAGTCCCTCAGAGCAGCTTCTCTAACGTGTATATTTCTTTAACACCTTTTCTCTGAAATTTTCTTTTCCTCCTGTTGGGCTGACCAGTGAAAGGCCTCTAGGATCTCAAAGGAACCGCTTATCAAAAAAAAAAAAAAAAAAGTGTTGAAATGAGATAGAAATGAGGCCCAGAGCTGGCTGCGTCTATGGCTCTCAGGGGGGAGACGCCAACGGCATCCTGGATCTGTCGGCGTCCCAGCCATCTTTTACAGAACAGAAATGAGTCTGAGGGAAAATCAGTCCACGCTTCTAGCATCTCTGGAAAGGCAGAGCAGATGGTCTCCTGCCTTGGCAGGAGACCCTGACTTTGAGGTCCAGGAACTGTTTTGCATCGCTGTGTGAGAGAAGAGGAGGGGAGTCTCCGAAGACCTCCCTCACTTGCCAGGAATGTCAACTGACCTTAGCCCAAATGTCCCTCCGCCTACTTCCCTCCCACAACTTGGCATTTCCACTCCTGAAATCTTCCAAATAGACATGTGCAGTGTTAGGCT
>NDGN011347584.1:0-21820 GCA_002564285.1 Tympanoctomys barrerae | reverse complement strand
TGAAGTGGAAGACCCAATACTATTATGGACTACTGGGCTCTTTTAGAATATTTTGCTGAGTTAGTACATGTATAATATTCAAATGATGGAACTAGACAAAAAAGGCGATACAGATGAATGTCCATTTTGTATCTGTGTATTCAAAATTGTGAGAATAGACATACATATATTTACATTCTCTTAATGAATAGAGATTTGTTCTAATATTGTTTATAAATAGAATATCATGTCTCCATCTTACACAGCAAATAATCACTAAGAAGAGAGTATGCAATGTGTTAATTATTGAAACTGTCTTACCAATTTTATTTGAAACTGTCTCATTGGTATTTGTCTCTCAATTAAATTATGGAAAAGAAAAAAATATAATTCCATATTTATAATGTTGTTCACAATGTTATGATTATTCCTTGTCTGTACTTTAGAATTTTTACCTTTTGTGAGGAAGCATTGAAGCAAGGTAAATGGTAAATAATAATAATGATGATGATAATAATAATAAAAGTAAAAGTGACATTTTCAAATGCTTTGAGGGTGAAAGTGATATTCAGGATTTTCTAACACGCTTTATCACTCTTTGAAAGATCTCCAACCTGCCTTGTGATGGGTTATATATTACTGCAGTATAATGTGCCCTGCAGAGAAAATGGCCCTAAAGGAGGAGGAAAGTGTTACCTAAAGATTGATGTTTCTGCATGTTGTTGCACCACCTGAATACTTTATACAGCACCCAATTTTTCTGCTAAGATGGAAATGAAAGGAGTGGTAATAAATATCAGCTATTGAGGAAGGAAATATGAAGAGGAAGAACTGGACTACTTAAAAAGTGAAACTATAAAACACTAGGATTAAATTTTTCTTCCATTTTTGAACTACATCCTGAAGTCATTAGTGTTAAATTTCTGAGTTACCTGCATCCATTTCCTCTGGCATCTTTTAGGTCAGCACTCTCAGGAAGCGCACACATGCTTTCGCCCTCCATGCTCTTGGTTCCAGCATGTCACTGGTATGAATTTCATACTGTTAGGGAGCAACAATGAGATAACTCCACCTTATGTGTGCTCAAAAAGTGTGCCTATAGATGCCAAACTGTGGCAAATGATTTCTTACAGATTGGTTCCCTGGGGAAATAAAACCATCTTCTATTTTTCTAAAGAACAGGTGCTGAGAGAAGAGCATGCTCAGTTTCTTATGTCAAATGTAAAAGCAGGTAAAAATTTAAAGCCCATTTCCAAAGTGAGAAAGCATGAAATGAATCTCGAGGTGCTCTAGAAAGAAGAATGCACTTTCTTCAGGCTTCATCGACTTTGAGAGAAAGGAGCACAATAAAAGCAAGAGATCATAAATTGAGACCTAAACAAAAATGATGTTCCTAGAGCAAAAAAAGGAAGGCATCCTGGGAACACAGGCAAGGAAGGACAAGGAGAAGGCCCTATGTTTGGTTGACATAGAACTTCAGAATTTTATCAGCATTTTAACATCATTTCCATTTGTACAGTAAACCACGTGTTTCAATTGCTGAGGTTCATGTATGTGTTTTCTCATGAAACCAAAACATGCTTTCTTAATCCAAATCTCAGATAAAGACTTCAGAGAATTATATTTCAATGTTTATTGCCTATTTTAATTGAAGACCTCAAAAAATATTCTCAAATTTGACACATCATAACTAAGATCTCTTACTACTACCTGCCCAAGTTTCTTTGTCCTAAAATGTGCTCCATATTTTTATTTCTTGGATTATGCACAATCATTTGTTTCTCTTTTCCAATGACAGATACATAATCATTCTTCTTAAATTCACAAGATACTTTTGTTAATCCAGTGAGTTGTAATCTTCACAGAATCCATGAAACTCTTTCTCTGAGGAGAGTAACAGAAACTCACCTACAAAAATGTGCGTAAGCACTTGCTACAAGACATTTTTCTTATAATTAAAAAGCATTACATACTCACAACTCCCATTCTTAAGCCCTATTCTTTTTCTTGAACTCTAGATTAATAATTTTTATGCTAAAATATTCTCAAAATAGATGTCAGAATAAACACAAAGTGCTCACTCTGTAGTGACACCATCCTACTGATATAGTATATAATCCACGGTCTTTCACACAGCATAGAAGGCCTATCACTTATTTCTATGTGCATTTCCAGCCTGTTATTTGCCACATAGTCTCTTTCATTAGCTGGAACCACATTCACTTTTTGGAAATTAACTTCCCTGAAAATTGTACTATTTATATATATTGTTCTCATTGCTGGAAACATCTTCTCCAAGTATCATCTATACATGTTTCCATACTTAGCATCAGTAGCATGTCCTCCCAAAAATTGTTCCAAGTTTCCTTCTTTTGGCTCCAATCTCTGATTGGGTAGCTGCACTCCTATGAGCACTCTCTGTTCCAGCAGTATCTTCAGAGTAAACCTGTAGAAATGATTCCAAGTCCCTGAATAATTAAACAGAAGCCTTTTGTGTTCACGCAAGCTGGGCAAGGTATAAATTCTCTTTCTCTGCCTTGACTACCCTGCAAGAGCAGCTGCTTCCCACAGGCTTTCTCCATGCCATTTCTGCTTCAGAGCCAATCCATCATGAATTGAACCCTCCAAAATTATGAGCCAAAATAAACTTTTTTTAAAAATTAAAGTATAAAATTTTTTTTCAGCAGTGAGAAAGTGATTGATCCTCAAGAAGTAAAGCTAATTTTGACTTATCAGTTTTTTTTTCCTTCCTCCAATCTTGTAATAATGTTTTGGTGAAAATGGTAAGTGGATGAGTCCTGCTGCCTTATGCTAAAACCTTTAAGTGATATCTACTCCAATTTTAGTAGAAGTCTTTAGTGTGTCCATGCAAGGGTGTCAGTTGCCTTCGCATACTGTTATCTTTGCTAGCTATCTTGTTCAACACAAGCTTTCCTCTTTGGTATTTGTATGTTATTACACCCCTGTTAATGCAGAGGTTTTTCCTTTTGCCTATTATATGCATCTCCAAAAGACTCACATCTGGGGCTTTGTCTGTTAGCTCAATTGTTTAAGGCGACACCTGGGCAAATTCAGTCTGGTGTGTTATATTGCAGTTCAATTACCAGCTCTGTTTTCAGAAGCTGCATCAGACCTACCCTTAGGGCACCCAGAAGTCACACACACACAAAAAAAAAAAACCCTGGGAAATAGCTCAGTAGAAAGAATGCTTGCCTGGCAAGCACAGAGTCCTGAGTTCAATCCCCAGTATTGAAAAAAGAAAAAAGAAAAAGAAAAAAGACACACAGCAAATTCATGAGAATGGAGTGAAGGAGCACATCCTCCCATCCACTGCACTCCTCCATTTATTCATGAAAGCAATCTGTATACCTGCATCTGTCTTTCCAAACCCAAGTCCAAAGTTCTCAGGAACAGTAACATTTTTAGGTATATTCCATTTGTTCAAGCTTTTCTAAACATTTCTGAAATAGCAATGGAACATGTTCAAAACAAACTTAGATTCTTACTCTAGAGGTGTTAGCATATTTATATTTGCTACACTGAAGTGCAGTCTTTGCATCTAGGAATACAAGCTCCTTAAATCTTAATCACATGTATGAACTTGATATCCCAAGGCACACGGCACATGCTTGGCACATAGAAAACTGGCTAGAAGCACATTATTGGAAAAATGCAACAAGATAACATTCACCAAACCAGTGCTTGGTGTACAGTGATCATTCAGGAAATGTTAACTTATTATTATAGTAGGAAATGATTAAATGTTTACTGCCTGCCAAGGATCACAGTGAAACAAAATCCTTAAATATTTTTCATCCCTTGCAGTTATTATATAACTGTCAAAGTATCCAAAACATTTTTCTTCGGATTTTAGATTCTAGATGTCTTTTTTTTTTTAACAGTCCAGGTGTCCATGTGGCCTAAACAAAGCTATTTCTCAGTAGGAATTCTTGTTAAAAAAAGAGTCTCACAAAGAATTATAGGAATGTAATAGCTTTCATCTCTCTACAGCTGGGCACCGCTTCCTGAGGCTGTACTGTGTGTATTGCACAGAAAAGAATAGAGATAAAGCTGACATTATTAAAATTATATCATTAAAACACCAACAGCTTCAGGCAAAGAAATGAATGGAAATTTATAATGCATCTAAAACACAAAAATATATACTAAATAGAACACATTGAGAGTAATAGTAATATAAATATAAGTCTTGTGGGCCAATGTAGCACATATTCATATATCTGATGCAAGGAATTTAGCAAATCTATGGGAATGTGCATAAGAATGTAATTATATGGATAATGAATATTTTTAAATCTTTATTAAAATGATACTATAGATTAGAATTATGGTTTTCATTGATTTTTTTTCTTTAACAGTCTAATTTTAAGGACATTTTATGTGGAGTGCATATATTTCAACTCTACTGCATAAAACAAGTCTGTAAGACTACTACTGATATTTTTACTTGCCTTCAGCTTTCCTAAAATCATCTTTTATACTATATAGATCTGAATATGATTTTTTATGTATTTGGTCATTGCAGTGTCTCACTATGCAGCTGGAACTTGTGGTGATCCTCCTATTTTCAGCCTCCCCAGTGCAAGGATTACAGGCGTGCACCACTCTGCCCAGACTCTGTCCAGCTCAGCGCACACTAGGGGGTGGGGCTGACCCTGCCTGGGGTGCTGGGGATCGAGCCGCAGTCCTTGCTCTTGCCTAAGCTTTCCTAAGCAGGTGCTTTAGTCTGCTGAGCTATCTCACTTGCACCCTTAATATGATTTAGTTATGTGTTTCCTTCTAAGTTTCATGTGCTAAAAATTAATTTCAGTGCCAGCCAGATAATTCAGCAGATTAAAACACCTGCTTAGACAGACACAGGGACCAAGGTTTGATCCCTGGTGTGCCGTGCCAGCCACCTACCCCCTGGGGCACACTGACAGTCTGGATGTGGTGGCACATGCCTTCAATCCCAGCACATGGGAGACTGAAAACAGAAGTATCACTGCAAGCCTGATCTGTGTAGCGAGACCCTGTAATACATAAAAAATACATAAATACATAAAATTAAAAAAATACATAAAAAGAAAAAAATCTCCATTGTGAAATATTAAGAGCATGGAAACAATCCAACTATGTTGTTTAGAGCTGAGGCCTGTGAGGAATGATGAGTATTTGATCAAGTCAGGAGAGTGAAACCCTCATGATTGAAACTTGATAGCTCTGTACAAAAAGGGAAAGAGATCAGGAGGCACATGCATCCATCCAACCATCATCTTTTGCTTTGTAATGATGCCACAAGACCCTCTGAAACTGTGCCCACAGAAGGACCTCAGGCGTTCACTTTCCAGATCTATAAAGAAAAATAAACCCCACACTTTATAGTCTGCCTCGAGCATTTTATTATAACAAAAAAAGTAGACTAATACGGTTCCCAAGGCAACTCAGATTACTTCTGTCTCCTGCTTAAAGTCATCAGTGGATTTGTTTTATACACAGAATTAAAAGCAGAAATCTCACCATGAGCTGCAGAGTCCCACGAGGTCTCACCCCTGCCAACTCGTCTCACGTGATCCCGTTTCCAGTCCTCACCACCTGCAAAGCCGCAGCGATGCTCCCCATATCACGTCAAGCTCACAACTGCAGAGGGGACCCTGGACCATCTTTTTCCTTGGCCAGAAACATTTGTTTTACTAACTTGCTCATGGTTCTATTATTCCTGTCAGGCTATTCTTTATTTAAATAACCGAAACTCTCAAAGATTTTTCTGGATGACAAAAATAATGTAAACATGCAATCATGTTCTCTCACATTTTTTTTTCCAAGGCTGGGGATTGAACCAAAAGACTTCACAGTAAGCTACATTTCCAGCCTCATTTTTTCTCTGTTTTGTCTTTGACAAAGTCTTGCTAAGTCACTAAGTTGATGAAGCCAGGCTCTCACATGTGTTTTCCTCAGTCTCCCACAGTGCTTGCAAGGCCTTTTTAAAGCACTCTTTGGTGTATTTTCATTTGTTATTTGTCAACTCCCTCTCTCTACTTCCATTAGAATTTATGAGCTCTGCTAGTAAGACTTCTGCCTCTTTCACATGCTGCAGTACCTCGATTAGTTCCTCATAGAACTAACATTAACTGAACGGATGGGTAGGTGAATGAGGAATTGAAGAACCTGTTCACCTCTGCCTTTCAGCGTCTTCTTGGTTTTGCCCTCTTTGCCTTAGTTTTCCCACCTTTAAATTCAGTCAGACAGATTCTTTTAAGCATTTTGCAACATTTCTAAAATGTGCCTCTTTTCAAAATTCTTCCATCTTTGCAGAAAGAGGCATTCCAGCTCTATAGATAGACAGACACTAAGTTTATTTGTTGGGAAATTTCAGTTTCCATATTAGGACTCAGCATCCCACAACGACAAATGCCCATTCTTCCCTTTCTGCATTAAAACATTCTTTGTTATGTAAACATGAGTTTTCAGCCATATTAGCAGACAAGGACTGTGATCCCTGTCAAAGTCTCATCCTCACACATTAAGGATAATGTGAAATTGATTTGCTCCAAGCAGATCGGTTTGTTCCTTTAGCTTTACTTTGATGGCAAGATGTGGAGGGAAACCAGATGGCTCTGACTAGGAGGAGGGATGCTCTGGAAAATGGAAATGCACCCATGCAAGTTCCTTGAGAAAGGCTGAATCCTTGCAGATGACTTATTTAACTCCTGTCTCTAGTTACATAAATTTTCAAGCTATGCAAAATACTTCTGTTATTAAAATATTTTTAAAATGCAATGAAGTTTCATTCCCAGAAGAGGACAATACAGTTTACTGGTTGTGATCTAATTATATTTTCCAGCATTCTTGCTCTGTAGAAGGGAAAACAGAAGCATGCACGTTTGAATGTTTACTTCCTTTTTCTCTCCATTTTTAGCTCTGCAACCTTGGGTAACTTGTGGTGACTTAATCGCAGTTTTTCAGTTACAAAATAAGAAGAAGCCTGCTATATAATTCCTATAAGTTACAAATAAAAATATACTTATTACTCAAGACTGACTGCATGCTACATGCTCAGAAAATAAGAGGACTCGTGTCTTTTAGGTAAAGGAGTAGAGAGCCAGCAGAGTGAAATTGCAACAATACAAGTTAGATTTCTTGATCTCCAATTGAAGAATATACCCATCTCAGCTCATTTCAGTTCTTGGAATTGTTTATGGCTTCTTTACAATTATTTTCTTCTTATTCAACTTCCATCCTTAAGGACTATAACTCTAAACTAGTTTTGGAATAAGTTCTCTGGCCATCTATTGGATCCTGCATGTTATAGTTATTTTTGTTCAATTTGTCATGACATTTTATTAGTATTTTTAGAAAAATAAATCTCTTCACTTGAATCTTTAGTCTATAAAAATCTAGTACTTTTATTTGCTTTCTTAAACCCTCTCTTTGATTATCTTTGCCAATAGCACTCATGTATGATGTAATGCTTCCATAATTAAGCAAAATCATGAACCCATGTATTTTTCTAGTGATTCCAAATCTAATCCTGTTTTCTATTCCACTTCACTTACAAATTTTCATGCCTGCTGCATGCTCTGTTGCTTTTGCTTCATGTTCTCACCTTCATTTACTCCTATCCCTCCCAACATGGACCCTGACCCACCATTGCACCTGAACACCAGCTGGTTGCACCAGGGACCTTCTTGATAGCACTTGATATGTCTACCTATATTCACAGTGTTTCTCTTTTCTTGATCTTTGTGAAATTCAGCTCTAATCCTTCTCTTCTTACTTCTCTGAATATTTTTCCCAGTATCTTAAGTATGTCAGTCACTTCTCTTTTCTCTGATCTCTGATCTACAGGAGTAGATTTGGAATCACTAGAAAGATTCATGGGGTCATGGTTTTGCTTAACAAAGGAAGTATTCCACCATGCATAAATGTTATTAGGAAGGATGAATAGGGAGAGAGCTTAAGAAAAAATAGGAATACTAGATTTTTATGGACTAAAGATTCAGATAAAGAGATTTATTTTTATAAATATAGGGAGTTACATTATTTTATAATATATCCTCTCAATCTTTGTTCTTATTCTAATTGAGTTTACTTATCCCTGGCTACAAGTTTATTTATATTGGCTTTCAATTTATATGTTCAACATAGTTCTCTTTTGTGAGCTCAAATCTACACAATTAGTTGCTTTATTATTCCTTTCTATAAATGTCTTATAGATACCAGGATCTTACACTGCAAAATAAGCTTTGTCTCTCACTCTATTTTTGAGTCTTTCTTTAGATTTTTTTATTATTATTTTTAATTGGACCATTGCCTAAACTTATTCTTTTTTCCCCCTGTATTTAGGACAAGGTCTACAGTGTCTCACTACACAGATCCTACTCATAGTGATTCTCCTGTTTTCAGCCTCCCAAGCACTGGGATTACAGGCACATGCCACCTCGCACAGTCTCAGTCACATCTTAGCATGCCCCGGGGGTGGGGCCAGCACTGCAGTCTGGAATCAAACCAGGCAGCTGTACTCTGCTTAAGTAGGTGTTTTAGTTAGCTGAGCTATCTGGCTGGCCCTTTAAACTTATTTTTGATGTTTACTTTTCCACGAGACACTCACACTGAAAAAGTGATTTTTTTTTATAAAGTTTGTAAAGTAATTACAGCCATGCCCACCCTTTGTTCTTTGCTCCCTTTTGCCTGATCAAATCTTTTTATTTCCATGTCCTTGAAGTCTTAATTATGCTAAATGACTATATGACTACCCTGGCCATCTTGTGTAGGTATAAATACATGTATTTAATTTCATTTTATATATATATAAAATATAATGAAATAATGATAATGAAATTATGACGGGAAATAAAGCTCCTCCTTTGTTTTCTTGCTTTGTTCTACTTGGAAATTTGCATGGAAAGAGGTACAGAGTGGGTTTTGTATTCTCTTTATGTGTAATTCATCTCTGACCTGAGACCCCCAATCTCAGGTTCACTCATTGTGCTGTGGTTTTAGCAACTGAAAAGGACTGCAGTGAACAAGCCATACAAGACCTGCTTGCTTGGCACTGTCATTGTGTGGCTTTTGTTCCCTTTCAATTTTGATGAGCACAAAAGACCTTTTGTTCTCCAGAACGTCTTCAAGACTATGAAATTTTTGTGTGAGTATACTGTAAATACTGAGGAGATATGTACACCCAAAATGGGAAAAATAATCTTCTAAATACCACTACTGAGAAATAACAATGGCTAGTATCATGTCTCGGTTTCTTTTTTTCTTCAGATTTTCACTTAATAAGGTAATAGGAATTTTATAGTATTTATTGTAATACATAGTGTTGTTTTCCAACCCGTTGTTTATATTTCCAGCTACATGCATGTAAAATTGGAAGAAGAGAAAAATGTATAAGAAATTAAGAAGACAAAAAGGAGAACAATTGAAAAAGAAGATGAAGCAAATTAAAGCATTGTGTGCTCCATGCACAGTGCAGTTGTCCAAACCATCCTGCTTACATATATAGATAAGTCTCTTTTCCCCACTCCCTCTCCTGGATTTCTCCCCAACTCATTAACTCTTTCCTTTTGAATAAGTTCATTCCCTTTTCCCAGTATCAATTGTACCTTTCAGTCCATTTTTCTCTTTCAGGTTCTCACACTAAGGAGACAATATGTTCGCATGTAGGGTTCTGATTTACTTCACTTAAGAGTATGTTCTCTATGGGCTGGCCAAAGAGCTCAGTGCATTAAAGTGCCTGCTTAAGAAGACACAGCAGTCTAGGTTCAATCCCCAACATACCATGCTGGCCCCATCCCCGGGGCACACTGAGATGGCAATTGAGACTGGGTATGGAGGTGCACCTGTAAACCCAGCCCTTGGGAGGCTGAAAACAGGCAGATCACTATGAGTCCAATCTATGTAGTGAGACCCTGAACACCCTGTACAATGCTACCAACAGTGCAGAAGGGTTCCTTTTCCCCCATAGCCTCTCCAGCATTTATTATTGGCTGACTTCTTGATATTAGCCATTCTTTCTGGGGTGAGACAGAATCTCAATGTTGTTTTAATTTGCATTTCTTGAATGACCAATGATGCTGAACTTTTTTTTTCTTGTATTTACTTGCATTTGTATTTCTTCCTCTAAAAAGTGTGTATTCATCTCAAATGCCCATTTTTGGATTGGGTGTTTGAACTTGTGGGGGAGGCTGATTAGTTTTAATCAATCTCTTCTCTATTTTTAAGAAATAGCATCTTTTTAATCAGCCTCCATTACTCATCTATTCCATTCTAAAACACCTTTGATTATTGAGGTCTGACAAGTAATACTGAATCAGTCAGGGCTCACTAGCGAAATACATTTAACGTACGATGCGTAGAAAAGGACCGCAAATTCTCTTGTCATGGTTTCCTGCAGAGTCAGCGGCGGAGGAGCACCAAAGCACTGCTTGTGCACTAGCGATCTGAAGGATGCAGGCAAAAGTGGATGGCCTGATCCTCACCATGCAGTCTCATGAGAGTCACCATGGGGAGCAGGGGGGGTCCACAGTGAAAGTGGGGAGATGTGCGTCCATGGCAAAGGTGGAGGCTGGGGCTCCATTAAAGAAACAAGTGAGCCTTCCTTCTTCTTCCCATTTTTATTCCACTCAGGTTACAAGCCTATTGGATGGTGCCATTCACACCCAGGGTGCAATCTTTAGTAAATCCATTCTATCACACCCAGGACTATGCTAGGCCAATTAGTTGGGCATTTTTTACTCCAACTGACACTAATTAACTATTATAGAAATCTTATTAGTTCTATAAAAATTACATTTTTCCTCATAGTCCTAGAATCCAGTTGGCAAGCCACTCACCCAGATATTTCAAGGACTATCAAACAGTGCTAGTTGATATTGATACTTGAAGATCTGGCCTATCACTATGGTGCCTGTGTTAGAATACAGTCAGAGCCTGTGGTAGCCAGATAATAAACAGAGGACTGGTCTGTTGGCCTGAGGATCTATTCAACTGTTTGGCGCAGCACCTTATTTGTATCATTGACTTACATTTTCAGAGTGATAACAGTGGAGGAGGTAAAGAAGAAACCCCTGAAAATGAATCATATCTTCCTTTTCCAAAACAACAAATCATGTTTAGGGGAATATGATGGACACAAGAACCACCCCAGTACTCAGGAGTATGAGATCCTTTTCAAGCTCAATTTCTTTGGCCCACCTGTCAGTGAAAGAAAATTTGATGAGTTCTTGAGGATGATTGTACATTATTATAACTACATAGTAGGCTGAATGAAGACATCTCAAATAGCTCACTTTTTCTTGCTCTTTAGCTGATGATAAGGTTGCATCCCAGTAAACCATTGTAAATCAAAGCTATTGTAAATCAGAAATTCAGTTAATACACTGCATCTACCAAGTATCAGGGCCTAACAACACAGGACTCTAACACGCCATTTGCTTCCGCCATGTAATCCTGTGCTTCATGAGAGCCGTTGCCTGCTGGCACTGCCTGGCAATGCGAGACAATATTATTTCTTAGTGCTGCATACTGTTAGCCTGGAGAAAGATCCAAATTCAAAATCCAAATTACTCTTTTGTGTGAATGTCTCATAGATTCTCAGCATTGTAGAATAAAAATAAATAAGAAACAAAGTCAGAGACCACCTGAAAAATTATGCTGATGTAGATAAATTAGGGTCTCAAGTATGTGGTATGCAGCTATCAGTCTTGTGAGTATGCATATGGCATGCAGATGCTGATTTGGTGAGCGTTTTTCTACAGCTATTCAGAAAAGGAAATAATTTTACTTTAAAATGAGATTGATAAAAATGTCTACATTTCTATGAATGCTGACTCTACTGTCCTGTCATAATTTGTTTTGAAGATAAACTGCGCAGTTTAGATGCACCTGAACATCACCCTGACCCGTCGCATCAGTGGTATCATAGAGATGGAGCAGAACAGGACATGGGAGGCCTCGTGTACTGAAAAGCTAGAGACTGAAAACTTCACCCCAGGGACACTCAGGAATCTACTATTTGAGAAAACTAATACTTAGGTATGCAGTGATTGATGGGAGATCTTCACCAAATAAAAGACAATTCATCACATCCTGATTTTCAATGCTCTTTATTTATCATTTAAAAACTATACATATTTTAAATATTGCAAATATAAAGTAAATATAAATACGTAAATTAAGTACAAACTTAACACTAACATTAATTTAACAAAACATGCTGAAAGCACATTAATTTAATGGTATTCAATTTGTATTTCAAAGTACACAGTGCTCATATAGTGATATAAAAGGCAGTTCTCAAACAAGAACTAATAATTCTGAGTACATACTTCTAAATAAAGTACCTAAATAAGACAAAAATATTAATATCTTCTAGTGGAGAATTTTACTATATGCACAAACAACAGAACACACAGTCCTCTCAAAATCATAAGAAATATTCACACAAACCAATCATGTTCACAGTAACAATAAAGACCTTAACATACCAAGTAAGTGGCTATTCAGCAAAGTAAGGTCTCATACCACACTGGAGTAAGACCAAAAACTGGCAGCAGAAACACACTTACAGTACAATAGCTTTTTATCTCTCTTTTTTTCCAATTACATGTCTTTCATCTCATGCCTTATGTTTTAAGTTTCTCACATAGGGAAATCATGCGGGGTTTAACCTTCCATGTCTGATTTACTTCACTTAATATTGAACTCTCAAGCTATGTCCATTATGCTCCAAATGCCTCATTTATCCACTTTTATGTCAGGGTTGTACTTCATTGTCTAAAATGACCACATCTTTTTTATACCTTCCTTGGTTTATAGCAGATTTTTTACTCTTATGTATAAATACCACATTTTCTTGATCTATTCATTTGTTGATGGGCATACAGCCTGTTTCCAAGATTTATCTATGAATTATGCTTCTATAAACACAATACGCCTACTTCACTGTGACATGTTTTTAACTTTTTTGAAAACATACTTAGAAGGGAAATAGCTTGATCAAATAAAACTCCCACTTTTCATTTTCTGAGGACTCTCCATGTTGACCTACACAGTAGTTGCATCGGTTCAGAATCCCACTGACAATGGAAAAGGAATCCTTTCTCTCCGTGGCCACACCAGCATTTGTTGTTGCTTGATTTCTTGATGGTAGCCATTATTTCTGCGCTGCAATGGAATCTTAACATTTTAATTTGTATTTCTCAAGTGATCCACAAGGATGAATATTTTTCCATGTGTTTGTTGGGTAATTGTATTGTTTAATCTGAGAAATACATATTCATTTCCAATGACCATTTTTAAATGATCCTTTAAGAATAAAAGGTCTAATTGTTTTTAGCTCTTTATATATTCTAGATATTAATGCTTGTCTCAAGAGTATGTGACGAATCTTTCTTTCCTATTTGGTAGGTTGTTCCCACTCTTTTCCTGGATTCTTTTGTTATGTAAAAGCTTTTTATTTTGATATAATATGATCTGTGGATTCTTGGTAATAGTTTTTATACAACCAGTATTTTGTTCAGAAGCCTTTGTCTACATTAACATCTTTGAAAATTGTACCTTTTTCGTCTTCCAGTTGGTTATTTCTGTTCCAGTGTTTTCAGATTTTTGATTCATTTTGACTTTAGTTTAGTGCATTTTGACTTTAGTTTAGCTAGAGAAATGGGTCTGGAGACCTGGGTCCTTACATCTTGAATCTTTTGGCACATACATACACTTGCAACTTCCCCCCATGGAACAGGAAAGAGACAAAGAAAAGAAATCCCAACATTTTCAAACCTATTTTATTTATTTATTCATTCATTCATCCATTCATTCACCCATTAGGGAAGGATTCACAGGGTGTTCAGGGTCTCACTACTAGATTGGACTCGTGATCTGCCCAAGAGCTGGGATTACAGGTGCGCACCACCACGCCCAGTCTCAGTCGCAGTCTCAGGGTGCCCCGCGGGCGGGGTTGGCATGGAAGGTCCGCGGATCAAACCCCGGGCCCCTGCACCTGCTTGTAGGCTCTTTAATCGGCTGAGCTAGATTTGTGGGTTTTGCTGACAGCACATTCCACGGTTACCAATGTCGCGTGACACAGAAGGCTGCTGCCTTTCGGTATGATCTCACACGGCACGGACGGCAAGCTTCCTTGAGACTCTGTAAGGACACTAACCCTTTCCACGAGGGCTCCACCTTCATGCCCTCATCTAACCTTGGCTACCTCAGAAAAAATATCTTCCTAATATCACATTATGAGGTATGAATATTGGGAGAAATAATCGTTCAGCACATAACAGAGGCAATAATTGTCAAAGAATACTGCTAATGCATTTGCTGTTAAGTTTTTCATTATGTTACTTATATCTTTGACACCTGTTCTGTGTTGTATTTTCATACTGGACAAGTGTTCGATATTCAATCAAAAACCTTATTTCTATCCATTGACATTATCATGAGGGACTCAGCAAAGGAGGGCAAAAGAAAAACAAGCAAATGTTATTAGACGTTAGTGACAATAATCTTGTTTGAGTTACATTAACAAATAATTCTCAAATCATAATCGTTTATTTATCTCACTTTAAAGGAATTTCCCCAGTTGCGATGCAAGCGGTTATTAGGTCAACATGAAAAGAGTGTAAATTTATGCCAGCTCTTAAGTACTCATACCTGAAAGAGGCACATTAAGTTAATGTGCCACATGTTGGACAGAGTCCATATGACACATATGGACTCACCCAAAATATGGGAACACGCAAAGAAATTGGAGGCAGAAGGGAAGTAAATAGTACAGTGTTGCTATAATATCCTCCACAAAGTTTAAATGAAGTTCTCTATTTTAATTGTGTAAAAAGAATTGAATTATGAGGTACCATGAAATTAATTTGAGATATATGAGTTTAACCCTAGTAAACATCAGGGAAACATTTTAGTTTTAAAAGAATATGTGTTTCTTCTGTTATAAAAGAACTGTTAATTACATAAACTGTTCCTTTTTAAAGTGTTTGCTTTACTTATCGTTGTGGAAGCAGAAACAACAAAGGCAAAAATATTGCTAAAAATCAGTCCATTCGACAGTGGAAAGATTTTAATTGCGCGGCACACTGTGTCGGTCAGTGCCTACTACAGAAATCACTTAACACGGGACACACAATAATGTAAGAATTACAGGACTGGCTTCCCGAGGCTCCCCGAGTCTGCGCCCAGGACACGCACAAGGAGTCAGAGGCCGGAGCTCACCCAGCGAGCACCTCTAGTCCACGAGCCTTCCTGGGTGGGACAAGCCTTCTGTTTGGTGGGACAAGCCCGCAGGGCGGTGCCACTCACTCCCAGGACGGCCTCCATCCACCTGCCCCAGGGCTGTCCTGATCCAGTTTAGTGGGGCACTTCTTCCTGAAGTGGACACAATTAAAGATCAGACACATGCAGTACACATCATTGATTTTTAAAAAAGAATTGTGCTAATAGGCACTAGTTCATAGTACAGACAATAAGAAGTATTTAATGAATAAGTCTTCTTTGTTTGGTTTTTAAAAATCCAATTCAATGTATTTATTGCATCTTAATATTTGAGTATTATGTAACTGTTCTGTTACATAATAAGACTAAACATTTATTTTTAAATTAATTTTTTAATTCTTGCTTTTATGCAAGATATGTGTCTAAGCAAAACCCAGTGACTCAGGAGAGCCAAAAAGACTTCTGTCCCAACAAATATGTGTTGTCAAGTTTAACTAGATTTGTTTTCTTTTTGATAAACACTTGTATTTTCTTGCCTTGAAATTTTTCACTGGTCACTCTGTTAATACTCAGAAGGAAAAACTCAATCTTGAAGTTCAAAGGGTGTTTAGTTGTCAAAAGTTTTCTTCTCCTTAAATAAATACATTTTCCAAGCATGATTCAGAGCTCAAAAACATGTTAGTTATTTCTTTTCTATGCCTTACTCCTAAGGAGAGAAGGAAAACAAGCTCAGACAAACAAGCAGTAATTTTAGTAGCTTTTACAAGTGTACCCGTGAGTAGTTTTATTTAATCATTTAACTTTATGATTAACAAAAGCATTTAAAAGCGATCATTCTGTTAAATACATAAAAGCAAACAAAACAAAATTCACCTCCTAGTCTGTTGATGTGCTATTATAAAACAGTGAATAGAAAATTCATAGCTACTAATTAAGATTGTGCTTTGGGAACAAGTCATTCAAAATGAAATCACAGACCAAACCAGAAGCTAAAAATCCGAAGTAAGTTACAATTCAACCGCAGCTGTCACATCTCAGGTGGAAATATTTACATACAGACTTTAAACTCAAGTTCAACTAAACTTATTGTGCAAATTAAACATATTGACAAAAGTCAGTGTGGAACATGGAAGCAGGACCAAGCAGAGGAGGGTACCTCAGATTACAATATCCAGAAAGCATGTGGAAGAATTCATAAACCAAGAGAGATTTTATATCAGTTTCCAAGGAAATTGATCTTTTTGTCAAGTAGTAGGAATCTACAAGCAAATCAATTATTTTTCAGCCAAGTAATAACCCCCTAATTCCAAGAAATTTAGGTTAGAAGATGACTCTGGGCAAACACCAGGGGTAACGTACAGGAAGAGGGTTAATAAGGACATGGCCCACCTGAATAGGCCTGCTTCCAGAGGAAAACGTATTGGGATTTTTGAGTATGGCTTGCGAAGTGATGAATGATTCTAGCCAGTAAAATATAGGAAAAAAAAAATCATACAAATTCTGAAAAAAAAAAAAACCCTCTAAACAGAAAGTCTAGTGAAGACAGATTCCATATCCTAGAACACTATGCCTTCAAGAAGTATCTACTCACTGATATATAATGATGATGTTGTGTGTAATGGGAGCTTAGGACACTCTAAACTTAAAGTGCATTAATTTAAATCCAACGCAAATGTGAATGTAAAACAGAGATAGCACCGTGATCTAGGAAGACCAGAATCTGGGGAAAAGATACATTCCTACAACCCAGAAGGGTTGATGAGAGCTAGGAAGGTTTTGACTGGCATTTCACCCTAGAGGAAAAGGAACCAGGACGCATGAGTATGAACTCACTAGGTGAGCCAGGTGATGTCCACCATGGAAAGCTCATCTTATGCAGCTGCCTGAGAGTTTTATTCTTCTTGCATGACATCTTACTCTCTATGAATAAGGATTTGCTGCCAGTGACTTTACTTTAAATCTGTGTAGTGGCTGTGCATTTCCCCTCACCACAACTTTAAATAAATACAAAAGCAGGATGTAACAGAAACACCCTCAACCCAGCCTTCTCAGAAACACTTCAATTTTTCTTTTTCTCAACCTGGTAGAAATGATATCTCAGTGGTGAAGAGATTAAAACTGTGCGTTCTATAGGACTGTTAGGTAACAAGAAGACTGTAAGGTTAATTTTCTAAATTTGGACCTCTGTTGTGGGCAAAATATTATCACCGTTGGAAGTGCTGGCAAGAGGGCAGAACATCTATTTCATATTCTGATTCTTTTAAACCAGTATTACTACAGGGGTTGAAAATGACACTGTGAGGCATCTGGATTTTTAGTGAGTCAAGCCAAGAGAGGAAGATAAAGTTTGAATATCTAAGACAAGTTGTTACCATGAAACCTAGAAAAACATCTAAATAATGCTTGCAATTTTGGAATGTTCAGCACACTTCATGCATGACCATGTGACATGGCCATTGAGACATCACCATGTGTCAGTATTTTACTTACTTTGTGTACATCGCAAGGGTCTCCTGAAAACCAACCTAAGCAAAAATGAATCTGCTAACATGAACAGTGGTTACATGTATCACAAAGGATGGAACAGAAAATTATTTGCCATGTATGAAGTTTATGAGGGCTAACAGTGTTGCTGGAAATAGATTCAGGAATAGTCCTAAGGAAACAGAGCTTGCAGTAGGACCTTCAAATTCCCCAGTATTTCTTGTAGGCTGGCACTGCAGGTATTCATTTGTTGATCTACTTTAGATGTCCATATCATATTACAGATTTAGAAAATGGATTGAAAAGATGGATAGAGTTATAAAGCAGTTTATAACAAGGAAAAAGGAAATGGCTGATTTTTCAAAAACCCCTTCAGACTTGTGCACTTTTTCACAACAGTCATCATTCTGAAAGGAAAGACTCTTGGGTGTAACTTTTCAAGTGACATGGTCCATATTAAGCATCTCAGAAGACGAGTCTCAGAAATTCATGAAATAAAATATGACTAATTAGATATTTATTTGGAAAGCTAGAACCTGAGCCAAACATGCAGAAAAATAATATTATAATCAACTACTCTGCTTATAATGAGAGACTACAGCTTTACATGGTTACTACTGCAATGGTGCATCTCATGTGTGACAAGTCTCATCAGTGAGACTTGGGAGAGAGAGCTGTTTTCTATGAAGTTGCTCCTATTGCACTTGGAAGTTTTGCATTGCATTAGCTGATGATGTATTTTGTTGCAAGCTTGAAGTATGCCAGGTTTAATGCTATAATGTGATTATAAGTCTAGAGATAGAAAAGATGATGTGGTTTCCAGGAAGTAAACATTGTTCCAATGTAAAATCTTACAGAGAAAGAATGATATTTTTTTTCAAAAGTTTCAGCTGAGACCCAGGAATAGTTTAAGTGATGACTTTGCCCATAACACAAAAAGAACTAGATCTATGACCATCTGTATGCATAAGGGTTTTGCTAGAGATACAGGTATAACACAAGATATACAAATGTGTAAGAAAGGGGCCGGGGAGAGGCTCAGTGGAATAAGTGCTTCCCTGGCAAGCACAAGGGCCTGAGTTTGATCCCTGGTTAAAAAAAAAAAATGTATAAGAAATTGCAAGACTGGGTCATGACGGCCAGCCACAGAGTCAGACAAGGAAGCGTGCAGAGGGCATCTTCGACTGAGCACTGGAGGATTCCATCCAAGGTCTGGAGCTCGCTGCAGTGTTCTGTGAAGGTCTGTATCAGAAGGCCAATGGATCTGTGACAGAGGCTGATGAGTCCACACTGGAGGGATCCAAGGCGGAGGCCAGAGAGTCTGCATCAGAATCCAGAAGGCAATGTCCAAGCTGACGGTGAAGCCCGCAGCTTCCCTGACGCATGGAAGCCCCTCTGTGCTTCCTCACCTTCCTTTATGCCATCCACATGATGGCCACCCTAGGGCGTGTCCTCTGCATCCCAGGACATAAAATTGCAGAGCTTCTCAGGTTGACTCAACCAATCAGCCACCACACCATCCATTCATTGGCATCTTAAACCTTTGCAAGTGCATTCATTGGAGTTTAAAGACATCAGCGAAGCCAAGAGCCTCACTCTTTTCTGATTTGTGATAGTAACTGTGGTGATTATCCATGAAGAAGCGTGTCTTGTAGAGGCTTCCGCTACACATACACAAACACATCTTACAATGAGTTTGAGCTGAGTGACGCTTCAGAAAGATGTCAATTACTTTTAAAGGAGATATAGAACTTCTCCATAGTACTGATAGAAAGGTATCATGACCAGATTAAGTCCAATGGAAAAGGAAGAGATTTTTCCAGGTAATTACAGTGACAAAGACTGAGAATAAGTGTTAGAGAAAAGACAAGAGAAATATTCTATATATCTAGAACACCCATTATGCTCTATACCCAGCATAGGTAAGTCTCCTCCATTATGATTAATTTTCCCAAAAGTAGCCCTGTAAAGTAGGTATTATCATATTCATTTTATAGATTAGTAAACTAAATCCTTAAAGTTAGTGTAAGAATAGTATCTTTGCACAAGATGAGTTCAGCCTTTAGCTCAGTCCCACTCTACTTTATGGAGGTGACTAGGATGCCCTTCAACCCTCTAAAATTCATCCTCCCAACCTACTCAAAGCTTCTTCTTAGTGCTGACGCTCTCCCCTGTGGTGTGTGGGCTGTGAACATAAACATATCCTTATTTATGTCTGTAGTTGATTACGCTGGGGAAAAAAACAGATTAAAAATTAAGCTATTCTTCTGTTTCCTGTAAATTTGGAATTGGAGCTGAGACATGTTAATTTGTCTCCTAAAAACTTGCATTATACCATGATGCAAAGCTCTACCAGGGGCTAAAGTGTTAGTGTAAAATGCAAAGCTCATGTTCAGAGATAGAAGTGATATTTTTGGAGAAAAGGAAAAATAAAAGGCCATGGAGAGAGACAGAGGTAAAAAATAAAATATTTTAACTTGTCTCTTTAGAATCTGTTTTTTTTTTTCAAGTCATAACCCTTCTAGTCTATGCATTCTCAATGGAGCAGTAGTAGGCGAAATGATAATAATTATGACCTTTGCATATTTTTTGGTTCTTTGATATATTTGAATAATTGCTTCTTGGTGTGGAGGGCAAGAAAACCTTGGATTTCGCAGTTGTTTTGGCCCTCCAGAGTTTAACCTCATCTGAGAAAATCTTATTCATTAGAATTCCATAGGGAACAAGATGGTCAGGAAAGGTATTTTTTAAAGACACCGCAGGAAATGAACAACGAAAAAGTCTTCAGAAACATTGCTCTAGAGTTTCATTAACACAATTAATAGTAACTATTAATCAATATTTACAAGCCAAACACTATCCTAGCCATCTGGGATATGGCAATAAATAAAATAGCAACCTTGTCATGGTAGAAGTGTCATACTCCAAATGACATCCTAGTATCTTTAAATTCATTTTTAAAGCAGATGGACTACATACTACCACTTAAAGCTAATCCTTGATTAAAATAATGAAACTTCCAGCCAACCAAATATACATTTAATTCTGTATAGCAGCTGTTTATTGATCATTTTCTATATGTCCGATATTAGATAAGAATTATTTCCAAACTTTGCCAAGTCACAAGATAGGTAATTTTTTTTTGCTATTTTAAAAATGAAGAAATGAAAATTTAAGGAGACTGGGCTGGGCAGATAGCTCAGCAGTCTAAGAACCTGCCTGGCAAGCACAAGGACCTCGGTTCCATCTGTGATACTGCATGCCATGCCAGCCCTGGAGCCCTGGGCACACCTTGCTGGACACCAAAATAGGGTGTGTGTGGTGGCACACACCTGTAATCCCAGTGCTGGGAGGGTGGGATAGGAGAATCTCTATGAGTTTGAGCTGCATAGTAAGACCCTGTGCCAAATAAATCAATAAATAATAGATTTTTTAAAAAAATTAAGAAGTCTAATTTGTTTACTGCCTATAAATAAATGAAATAATGCATGAAAAATGTAGAATTTTCCCACTAATCTGGCTCCAAAACAATCTTTTTCAGGTATGCTATGTTGCTTTCTGTGTGTCGGAACTTTACACATACACACACAAAAATAAGGTATCTATTTTTCTTCATTCCTTCTAAAGCATTAAAGAAGCCATCAAATTACTCTAAATGTTAGTTATCTTATATGGAAAATAATATTCAAATACAGTAATAATCTATGATCAACAATTGTTATTTCCTTCTTACAGGTCTAAGGTATAAACAAACTATGGAAGTGTGACAGATTTTATTAATAATTTCTCACTATAATAAGGTGTATAGGAATATCCACTTACAATTTAAGAAGTTCCCCCATTAGATAGTTCAGCATTCTTACTTCAGTTGTGCAAGTTCATTCCTGCTATATATTTTTCTACTATTCAATTAATAACTGGGGCTCACTGGGCTCTTTTTATGATGTAAAGAGTTCTGTCCTAAACCTTATGCAGATAAGCTTCCCCATGAGTTACATTTCATTTGCTTTTGGACAGTGTTGGAATCATTTTCTGAAATTCATATTTATGCTTTTAAATAAGAAATATAAAAGCCCAACACACTAGAAGATACAGGGAAATGCCTGATGGAGGAAAACTTTCTCCTCTT
>NDGN011347580.1:0-18002 GCA_002564285.1 Tympanoctomys barrerae | reverse complement strand
GAGCTGGCCACACACACACACACACACACACACACACACACACACACACAAATAAATAATTAATTAATTTTAAAAAATTAAAAAATGAAAATAAAAACACATGCCTGATAGCCTGACTAAAAGAATGGTCAGTAAAGCTTAACTCAAATGACTATGAGCCAAATGCAGAACCATCCTTGTTCTTAGAACTTTCAAATATTTGTCTTTTTCAAAAAAGAGGTTCCTGCTTTTACTGCCTTAAGCAAAGTACCAAGATTTTTTTCTTTTTACTATTGGAGTACATGCAAGAAATACTGTTTCTCAAGTGGTTCAAAATGCCTAAGGAAGCCCAAGATACTGTTTCTCAAGTGGCTTGGCTCTGCTTAGGTAGAACCAATAAATGGTTCTGTATGTCTAGGGGAGTCCCACTTGGGCAGGGAGGGGCTCCACTCTGATTTCATGGGAGTTTCACAGGCTAGGTAAAGCCATCAAGTGGCTCAACACCCTTCTCCTTAAGGAGTTAGTAGATCCCCATAAGGAGACAAAAAGCCTTCAGTAGAATTTTCTTCTATGCTTCTATAAAAGATGCCCACCTTCCTAGCTTCAGACAGAAACATCTGTCTAGTGAATACTTGAGTCTCACAAGGGATGCTGTGTAGACTCCTTGCGTCTCCTCTTTTTGTGTAGGATGCCATCGTAAGGACCCGAGACTGACTTGTCTCCCTCTATAGACCCCAAGATGAGTCCATGGAAAAATGCATGAACCACACCCTGCACATTCCACTGACTTTACCACTAGGCTATAACATTGGCCAAAAGGAAAGGTTTGGCCCTGCCAGTTTAAAAAGGGTACAGCTTAATATTTTTGTGGGGAACTACTGAGTTTGCTTCAAACTCAGGGCCTTTAAAACACCTGAGGATGTGACCCTGCTTATTTAGTGCAAAGGCACTGTAGGATATAGTCATGTAATCATGACACAGCACAGATAAATATGCATGCACTGATTACAGCACTGTGTAAGAATGTAAACATGGCATAACAACATGTATACGAATTATACAATAAAGATGCCGGCTGCTCCTGCTCTTGTACTCTTGCGCTCTGGTGTTCTGCTCTGCTCCTTGCTACCTGCTATTGATGCTGATAACTTGGACACATACGTTCTTTAACCTTGGGACTTCACCTTGAAAATTCCCTTTCCCCCTAGAGCAGGCCAATAACTGGCATAGTTGGTGGGACATTGAAGTGAGTGGCCCCTGGTGGCTGTGCAAACAACCCCCCAAGGGGAGGGAAAGCCCTGTGGAATGGCTGATAAGCAACCCCTGCCTTGCCATGGCTACCTGTAGCCACCTTCTTTGCAGCTTGGGAGGCCCCAGAGGTCAGTCTGTTTGGAGCCAGGAGGGTCTTGCAAAATTTAGAAGTAATACACAAATTCATTTCAGCTCACCAGGAGATGGCAAGGCAGGTGGTTTGGATGTTTCCCGCTCTATTCTACTACATAAACCAAGAGGTGGGTGGCCTCGTCTGACAAGGAGGCCAGGTGCAGCAGACAGAGGAGGACCTTAAGCAATGGCTGGCTGCTGTAGAACTTACATTGTGAGGCACAGGAAGCACTTCCTCCTCCAGAAATGCCTCCAGAAGAAGAAGTGTACATGTCTAAGACAGCCCCTGGGAAAATCCCCTGCTTTAGGGGATTTATTAGGCTGGTTATTTGTCAAAAAGTGCAGGTGAAGGAATCCCTCCCCCAGGGAGGAGGACTGGAGGGGCTGCCTACCTCTACCTGGCATACCATGTTGGGACCTACACAGCCATGGAACTGTGGGAGCTGGCAAAACAAAGCAGAAAGTGGATTAAACACTGCCTGCATGACTACTATGGCTATGGGACAATGGGGCTGAGAACATGCGGTTATGCCCACAGAGAAGTCCCAAATGGCTAGAATAGGGGCCGGGGAGATGGCTCAGTAGAATAAGCTCTTCTTGCCTGGCAAGTACAAGGGCCTGAGTTCAATCCCCGGTTCTGCAAAAAATAAAATAAAGTAAAATAAAATAAAATAAAATGGCTAGAATAGCCAGCATTCCCTCTAGTAGATGGGTTCTGCAGAGTGTGCAGAGGACAGCCCCAGAAGCAAGTGATCAGACTGCGATTTAATTGGTTGATGGCAGCAGCTCACCTGGTTTGAAAGAATCCAGGTGACCTGCTGGAGCAAGTAACTAAATGGACAACCTATCTAGACTTGATAACGATGCCACAAGAAATGGGCATGCAAGGGCTGGCCAGATAGCTCAGCAGATTAAAGCGCCTGCAAGCAGGTGCAGGGGCCATGGGTTCAATCCCCAGGTCTGTCGTGCTAGCCCCACCCCCAGGGTGCACTGAGATGGCAATTGAGCCTGGGAATGGTGGTGTACGCCTGTAATCCCAGCTCTTGGGAGGCTGTAAGAGGCAGATCACTAGGAGTCCGATCTAGTAATAAGACCCTGAACACCCTGTAGACCCTTCCCTAAAAAACAAAAAAGGAACTGCTGATGACACACACAAGGAACAGAATCCTGATGAGCAGACTAGCTGGGCAGACTAGCTGGCACATTTGGGTCAGTGGCAGCCCTTCTAGCCCCCTTTACATGTCACTCAATCTATGATCCTGAAGACACCTTGATCAGGCTGGGAGGCATGGAAATGAAGCACCGAGGTAAGGCGAGATCTGCGGAAAAGAACAGGGGCTCCAGGTGAGCAGGCTGTCTCCCCAAGGACAGGCTGAGGGGCCAACCGAAAGTCTAGGTGAACCTGCATGGCCAGCCAAATATAAGTTAGACGGCAGCCTTTGGAAGTGTTGCTGACTCGTGGAGGCAGTTGCACCCTGTTATGGTTTGTGTCTAGATGTCCCTCCAAAGCCTCATGTGGTCAGGGGGTGGCTGAATCTAGAGTTTGTGATAGATTCGTTGTCGTGTGCTGGGATTGTGGGTGTAAACGCTACACCCGCTCTAGGGGTGGGCAGCCCCACGTACAACATAAGGGACAGAAAGAGCCTTCTCTTGCACTCCTCCCTTCTCCCCTTGCTGCTTTTTCTGTTTTCCCCTGCCATGAACTACTGCCCTCTGCCAGGTGCCACTCTGCCCTGGTGCCCGCCAAGTACGGACTGACCAGCCTATGGACTGAAACCTCCACAAACTTTGAGGTAAAGACAGACACTTTTCCTTCCTTAATTGTGGGTAGGAAGTAGTTTATCTCAGCAACAAGGGAAAAGTAACTAAGACAAAACCTGAGCAGGAATATTGACGGACCAGGGTCAGAAGGCCAAAGCAGCCCTGGTAAAGCAGGAGGGAAGAATTCCAGGTGTGAACTCACATGGTGAAAGCCATAGTCTGAGGACATCTGTACCATGCTCCACTGATTCTCTCACATGCCTTGTGAGTTGTGTGCATGAAACACCATGGACTGCCTGGAGGTCATGAAGAAAGGGGACAGGTTGTTTTGAAATTGAAAAAAGCAAGGGTGGTGTTGCCTGCACAGAGTCTTTCGGTATGGCCTATGCAGAAGTCAGACTGGCTGTGGCGAATGACGGTGAAGTCTCACCCTGATGCTGTTACTCAGGACCAATTTGCCCTCACCTAGAAGGGCAGGCAATGGACCTTCCAGATGTTTCTACAAGGTGATTTGCATAGCCCTACTTTGTTTCCAGGCCTGGTGGCACAGGACCTGGCCATCTGGGCCAAGCCACACTGTCAATTCTATTGTACTGAGGCTATTGTGTTAATCTCTGATTGCCTTGTAGACTCGGAAGTCACCACGCACAGACTGAAGGAAGCTTTACTGACAAGGCGGTGGGCCATAGACAAAGACAAGGTCCAGGGACCTGGCTTATCTGTCAGACTCTTGGGTGTCATCTTGTTGGGTAAGATGAAAGTAATTTCCGATGTTGTTATTGATAAGACCCAAGCATATCCAACCCCACAACAGTATGCCAGGTACAGGTTTATGTGGGGTTCATAGGGTTCTGGCAGATATTCATACTCTACCTAGCTACACTGCTGCACCATTCACACCGAGTAATCCAAGAGTGTGCTACATGGTACTGGACATGCAGCAGAAGCTGCTTTTGGGGACTCAGAGAGGGCTGTAGAATAGGTACAAGCCTTAGGAGTTGTTACTGTTGCTTGTTATTTATCTCATCAGTGTGGGCAATGACGGATTTGGATGGGGCCTATGGCAAGAAAAGGGAAAGAGGAAGCCCCCTGTTGGATTTTGATCACAGTTGTGGAAGGGAGCCGAATGAGAAACAGCTAGCAGTGGTATATGCTACTCTGCATGCCTGTGAGAAGATCACAAGACCACAGAATGTCGAAGTACAGAAAAAATACCCAATATCAGTTTGGGTATGGGCATAAACAGCGCCACCCAGGGGTGGGGTATTGCAGTTCCCACTCTCATGCATAGGAGGATGTACCTCCAACAGTGGGCCTTCTTTTTATCTAGCCTGTTGGCAGCCAAACTGGTAATGATTTTGAGACCCATGATGCACACAACCCAGAAACCCATCCAGGAGGATGGGCTACAGGCCATGACCCTTAGTCCCCATACAAAAGGAAAAGAGGGACCTCCAGTCAACACCATGGATCCTCTGATGGGTCTAGCCACGATCCAACCCCACAATGGAAAGTGTTCACTGTCCAGCCCAGTATGGAAATACTCTGACTTGAAACTAGAACAAGTAGGTCAAGCTGATTGGCATAGGTGCAGGCAGTAAAGTTGCTTATAGTGCATAAAGCATGTCCTCTATATGTGTAAAGGGACAACTGGGCCATCATGAGGGGATTGCTGGCTTGGACAGCTCAGTCACAGATGGGGTACTGTCCCTTGTAGATGCCAACCTATGGCAAAATGTATGGGAGTGTGACCAAAAAACTGACCATGTAAGGTATCATGATTCAGGGCATAAACCCTTCCTCTCACTATGAGATGACTCAGCAGATGCTTTAACCAGCAGGCTTTGCAACGGTTGGCCACTAAGAATAGTGTCTGACCAGAAGAATTGATTGCTGATGCTGCTAGAAATAGCATGTAACTAGGGATTGTGTCTGACAAGGGTCAAGGACCATAGACCTAGCCCACCAAGTTGAAGCCCTTGCTCAACATATGGCTCAAGCCTTGAATAATACATGTCAGGCTTTGATGTTGCTTGTGGATGAAATTGTTCAAATGAAAAAAAAAGTGGTTTTGCAAAACTACATGGTTTTTGATTTGCTAATTACAGGTACTTGTGCTCTGTTACATACAGAATGTTACACTTATACACCCCTAACCTTTGAGGGTGTGGGATTTGGGGAACCACTAAGACTGCTTCAAAGCTCAGGGGTATCTGAGGACACCTGAGGACATGATCTTGCTTGTGTAGTGTAAGGGCATAGTGGGATATAGTTATGTAACCATGACTTGGCACAGGTAAACATGCATGTTCTGGTTACAGCACTATGCAAGAATGTAAATATGAGCTAACACTGTATAAGACTTATACAATAAAGACACAGGCTGCTCTTGCTCTTGCGCTCTTGCGTGCTCGTATTGTTCTGCAAGCTGCTTACTGTTGTTGCTGATGTCTTACACACATGCATTCTTTAACCTTGGGACCTCAACTGTGAAAATCTTCCTTGGACCCCCAAGTGGCCTGACACTGTTGCAACATGGTTTGGGTTCAGTATGACTGGGGAATGGCAGTTTAAATGATGAGTCCATTTGTCAATTAAACTTCTTCTGCTTAAAATAGAGAAAGTAGAATGAAACCCCTTATATTCTGACTTGTGTGACCCTTTATGTCAGAAAAAGCTCAGAAACTATGGCATTTAGCCTGGGCTCAGAGGAAGAGAGAGTTATCTTTGATGATCCTGTCCTCCCACCTGTCTCTCAGGGGGATACACTTCTCTCCATGACAATGTCCCTCATGAATCCAACTGGAGGCCAAGAGCCCACGACAATGCCTCATGCAGGCCTGTTTCACAGATTTGTGCAGAGAAGACTTAAAGGTCAGTGGTAGAAGCTAGAAAGTCTGTGCCAGTGGGATGAAGGTTCTGGGCTAGCAGGCTGAGCGATCTGCATTGGAGCCAGGACACAATGCTCAAAGTAAGACCCAGAGCTCCCTCAAAAGGTGCCACAGCCATCTCCAGTGACAGCGAGGTCCTGAGCTTCTCTGATAATGAGAACAACCAAACTCTTATCAGGAAAGCCAGTACAACAAGCTTCTCCAGGAGACTGAGCGGTGTACCATCTTCTCTTCTGAAGCCAGGAGACAATGCTCAAAGCAAGACCAGAGCTCCCCGCAAATGAACTGTAGCCATTCCCAGTGACAGCAAGGTCCCAAGCTCCTTTGATGATGAGAATAGTCAAGTTCGTGAGGAAAGACAGCATGACAAGGTGTGCCAAGGAAACCAGCAGTAGTCCCAGGAAAACCAATAGCTCTAATAGTTTCCAACAACTTCTAAATTTCTTTCTCTCCAGTTCTGCCTCTTATGCTACTAGCAACAATCTACCCTGGTTCAGTTCAGCTGGCTGTTACAAGTTGACCACCACACATACTTATGACTCAACTTGCTGAACATGGTCTTTTCTATGCTCAACAACTGGAATCTGTAGGAGGGGCAAAAGAACAAAGCTAAAAGTATAGTAGTTGCAATTGGCAATGCTTTAAATTCCCACAAACTCTCCAAGGGAAAACCTAGGGATGACTGAAAACAATAAGACTGGACACTGGACACAAGACTACATAAAGTTACTGTCTAGGCCATGCACTGAATGTGAGGCCTGAGTCATGTCACTGGAGGTTTGACTGTCCCTGCTTCCAGAGAGGGGTTAGGCCAGCTAAAATCACTATTTCCTGACCTGAATAGGCCCAAGGAAATCTATAATGTCCCTGTCCATAGACATCACCATTTCCTGTGAAGAGCCCTGACAATGTTGGATGTCATGGGTGAGCCAATTCAGTTACTTTATTCTGCTTTGACTTCTCTGGAAAATTCTGCTCTAGATCTATAGTCATAGTTGGTGTTGAGGGGATGCCCAGCTGGAGATTCTCACTTTGAAAGGCAAAATGTTTAAACATGACTTTCTAATTGTCCCATGGTAACTACTCCCTTACTAGGAAGAGATTTACTACCAAACTTGGGGGAAATTCTCAAATTCCAGGAAATGCCAAAATGGATTTTGTCTGTTGGGACTATGCTAGGTCTCCCTGACCTAATTAGCCAGCAGGTAGATCCTGTTGGATGGTATAATAAAATACTTGACATAAGAAAAATCTGTCTTCTTCTACCTATCATAGAGAGAAGACTGCTTTGGTGACCTGACCCAAAGGCTAGGATAAGAACTGTACCAGATGGCCACTCTGCCTGAGAATAGTAGCAGCTACAGCTATGCAAACACAGAAGACTTCAGAAGAGACTCTAGAAGTCATAACTCTCTATGTCAGAGACATTCTTGAGATTAAAGGTTACTTAAGGTTAACAGGGGAGCAGCTTGCCAATTATCAAGCCATGCATTAAGGCATCCTTGAAGTTATTATAAGAACTTGAACTACTCTTAATCCTGACTTTCTGATGCCTACAGAAATAGAAGTTAGCCACTGCTGTGAACAAGTGACCTCTCAGACCTATGCAATCAGACAGGACATTTGTGACCTGCTCCTCTAAGACCTTGAAGAGGGCTGTTCACTGATAGAAGTAGCTTTGTCCAAAGAAATAAAAAGGCAGGTTATGCAGTTGTCAGTTCATAACAGGTCACTGAGGCCAGTTTCCCTCAGGGACTTCTGCTCAAAGAGCAGGGCTCATAGCTCTTACTTCGGCACTGCTATTAGGAAAAAGCAAAAAGCTATGTATCTGGACAAACTCCAGATATATTTTTCTGGCTTTACATGCAACAATCTTGGAAGAAGAAGCTTGTTAACTGATAGGAAATCATGTGTAAAACATAAGCAAAGGAGGGCACTCTAGAACTCTTAGAGGTACTCTATCTTCCCAAGCAGGTTTTGTCATTGATTGCAAGAGACGCAAAGAGCCATGTCTGAAACTCCTTGAGAAATCAAAAGGCTGAAAGAGAGTCCAAAAGGGAAGCCCTGTAACCCTTTAAGACCCTGGCTTCATTCCTAGTTTCCAGAATGGTCCTTCCTCAAAAGATGTAGTGACAAGCTATAAAATCCTCCATGGGAAGTGATCGCTTGAATTTTCCCAGAACTGAGAAGACAGCTATTCCTGAGAACCCCTGGAAGACCTGAGGCTCCTCTTCAGAAGGCAAAGCAAGCTCCAATATTCCTCCAAGTGCAGATAAGTAGAGTCACTAATGACGCTAACTGACCACAGCTTAAATGGGAACCTGTATTGAACCTCTTAACCTCTCTCTTTGCCGTACTTTGTCCTCCACAGAAATGTGAAAATCTGACCTGCTCCTCGTGTTTGGGCTCTGCATCTCCGACATCATAGTGAAGTTCACTAGTCCTTTTCTTATTGTCTTCTGGCTGGTTTTCTTTCTTTAACTCAGCCAATGAGCAATAGCTTTTAACTACACACCAAGGTAGTTAAAAAGCACATTGTAGGGTCTACAAAAGCATAGGTAGGGTCTACAACTGCTTCCAACTTAAAGAAGCTACAAAAGAGAGACCTTCACTCTTGGCACCCCTTAAAGAATTACGAGAACATGTGTTAATCAGGGGAAAGGAGACAGATTTGGGTGTGGCAAAGCTGGCTGATGTGACCTGTTAATTACAAAATCCCAGGACACATGGCCAGAACAGTTTCCAAAACCCTGCACATGGACTCCTTGAGAGACTCTGAGCAGGTTTCTGATAGGACGGCCTGGACCTGATGTCTGTTTGAGGAGTGAGTGATACAAAAAGGACTGTCCACACTGAGCTTTTGCCACTGTGTTCTCTCTTCCGTGGTGGCCTGTCCTCACACTGTAGGGGACACTTCTTTTTCTACTTTTACTTGGCCCCAACTTGCTCTGCAGAGCCTGTGTCTTCTCCTACTCTTTATACAGCTTTGCTGCCATCCGTGCTGGTCTTTGCTCTGTACGAAAAGAACCTAGAAACCATCCCTAGGAGACTCCAGCCCTCCAAACCCAGTAACCTAAGGACTTACAAGACAAATAAATCGAGTGCTGGAAAAAAATAAAAAAGGCGTTGATGGAAAGGGAAAATGAAAGAATTAAGATGTGTTATGAGCCAATTCCACCCAATGAATATAATGAATATGTATGATAAACATGTACTAATAAAAATTAAAAAGAGAAAATTGACTGCAAAGCTCTTTCTACCTAGGGACTGCAACCCACACAAGGGAGTCATGGAGCGTTTGAGAGGTCCAGAGTGCTCATCAGGGAAAGCAGAGGCCCGGCATGCCCCTGCTCCCTCCCCCATGGTGGGGCTCACCAGGCTCCTCCACTACCCAGCTCCCAGCTGTGCCCCGAGAGTACTATCAGGAAAAAAAACAATTAAGACACTTGAGAGAGGGAGAGAAGAAAAAAAAAAACTCTTTTTGGCTGAGCTTAGCAGGGTCCAGGTCTCCACAATTCCATCCCTCTTTTTAGGTCCCTTTGGGTTCCTCAAGAGAAGTAACACCAGGTTGGATCTAGGGGTCCCTGAGGCTAAAATAAAGAATTTAATCACCTTCTTTGTAAGATAAGTTTGCAGGGCCGCTACCTTTTGTCCAGGGAAAAAGTGCTTTTAGGATTTGTGAAAAAGAGGCAAGACCCAGACTAGACTGCAGTTGTGGGCTGTTTTGTGGGCGGTGGAAATCTGTAGAATTTGATAATCTGTAGTCTTAGTCCTGTCTGATCTGGGGGGGTGGCCCACCCACAGTGAGATAATAGTACATTCAATGGGAAATCCTAATTTACAGGTGAAAAAGGCGTTCTGTTCACTAGTGAAAGAGTCCATTTGCAAGTATAAAGGGATTGGGCAGATCCATTCATAGGTAAAGGGCAACTGCCCAGGTTTTCTATCTTCTAGGTGAAGAGAAAGAAAAACCAATATAAATAAATCAATTGAGCTGGTATCCTGAAGTTCTTCCTAAAAATATAGGGTTTTTTTAAAAGTATAATTTTTAAAATCTCAATTTCCTTGTCTCCTTTCCACCGGGTATGTATTTCTACTGTTACACCTTTGGATGACTCGTGTACTGCTGGGCAGGATGGGATAGGGTGGCTCCAGAACTCATCACTGTTTAGAACAGTGAGAAATGGGGCACATATGAATTGCTTAGTCCTGGAAGCCTCTGTTTTACATTTCAGGTCACAGTTGACCACAAGGAAAAGCACAGAAAGCAACACTGCAGATAAGAGAATTTGAAAACAAACAAACAAACATGGAATCACTATGTAGCCCATGCTGTCCTCGAACTCACGGCAATCCTCCTGCCTCAGCATCCCAAGTGCTGGAATTACAGGCATGCACCATCATACCTGGCAACTATTATACTTTCAACATGGAAAAATACATGCACTATAATAAGGAAGGTCTCCAATTCCTTCATTACAGAAAGAATTAACTCAAAAATATTGTCTCTGCAAATAAAAAATAATAGTACATCCAATTGAGCATGACCAATAAAGATTAAATTCGTGGCTTTTTTCGGGACCTATCTGTCAATTCACTAGGACGCATATAAAAGATTGGTCTCAGAAGGTGAGATTACGAAAGAAGAAAACTGTTCCCAGAGCTCAGATGGTAATTAATCTTTGCATATGACTTCCTCAAAGTTCCCATTAATTATCAATATTCAATCATGCATTAAAATGGTTTTTCTTTGACAGAATTTAGCTGTTTATAAGACTTACTATATCAAACTAACTCCTATTATAATCACAGACCTTGACCTGGCGAATCTTTTTTTTTTTTAAATAAATCTTTTACTGAAAACTTACATACAAATACATTAATAATAGCCATTTTAGGAAAGTCATCACACAAGAAAACAGTATCAAAAACAAATATAATCATGCCAAGTAAATGCAGTGTGTGTATATTTGGATTGTTATTCAAACTCAATTTTTAAGACATTATGAGATGTATGAAACTTAAAAAAAGAAACTTAAGAATATTGGATATTCAATATTAAATGCTTATTACTTTTTAGGTATTATAATTGTATTGCAGTTATATCTAAATATATATATATGGTCTCTAACATTTGTTTCAAAGCAACATGAGAGGGCTGGAAAGAGAGTATAAACAACCAATATTACCCAATGATTTTTTTTTGTTTTTCCTTTGAGCCAGGGTCTTGTGTGAATTCACAGTAGCCCAGGCTGGCCTTGAACTCACGGTACTGCTCCTGCTCCAGTTGCCTAAGTGCAGGGATTACAGGCATGTACCACTACTCCCAACTACTCTTTTTATTTATTTTTTTCTTTTTCTTTTTTTGTATTTAGGACAGGGTCTACAGGATCTCACTACTAGATTAGACTTGTAGTGATCCTCCTGTTTACAGCCTCCCAAGTGCTGGGATTACAGACTCGCGCCACCACGTCCAGTCTCAATCACTGTCTCAGTGGGCCCCAGGGGCGGGACTGGCACGGCAGACCCAGGGATGAACTCCCAGCCCCTGTGTCTGCCTAAGTAGGCACTTTAAGCCATTTCTTTTCTTTTTGAGACAAAGTTCAAGTTATCTTGAACACACTATGTAGCCCAGGTTGGCCTCAAACTCATGGCAATCCCTTGCCCCAGCCTCAAAGTGCTAGGGTTACAGATGGGCAACACTAGGCCAGGCCAGTAGTTGATAAATAAATACCAAGGTTTTTCTGTTTCCTTAGCCAGACATTATAGGGAAAAAAGCACATAAATCAACACAAGCATTTGCCTCTAAACAGTAGTCATAGGTAGCAATAGCTTAATAAAATGGAAGTTCTTTTTTATAATTAAAACTGTAAACCAGATGTATCAAACCAGAGACCTGCTGATTGACTCTGGTTTGTCATTGTGTTTTGTTTGGCCTGCATATGGTGTTTTATCAAAAAGTTGAATTTTTACTAATAATGAAATCAAGATCCTTTGCCAGATTCCTGGCTTTTCTTGAAAAGGTGCAAAGTTTGGCAACTGTGAGCGCCCATTCCTACCTGGCAGCAACGAGTCAGGCTGCACGTTGGAATGGAGCAGGACTTCGGGGATTGCCAGGTCCCTGGGACATGAATTACAGGGTCCCTCACTTATCACGGAGGTCACGTTCCAAACACCCCTGAGATAAGGGAAAATCAGCGAAGTAGCAACGTTACGTTTTAGTATTAATATATATTTTAAGGCTTTATAAATGCTTTCCACACTCTTATAACCCTTTCCCACCCTTTTAAAAACACTTATAATGTTCTTAACCATGTCCTGAACTCATAAACCTATGTAATTTTGGCAACATACGTAAATGTAGACTGTACAGTACTACAAAAATCTGGCAATGTAGCAAAAAATCCATGATAATTTAGTCTAATATTATTTGAAAACCTGCAAAACCGTGAGTCTGTGAAAGTCAAACCACAAAATGGGGTGGGGGAGGGGAGTACTATATTTATGACACTGGGCTTTGCAGCCTGCTCCCACCTTTTAGCCTAACACTCCAGAGTTCTTCAGGGACCCAATGCCTGAAGACAAAAGGTCTCCCTCAGCATGTTCCCAGACCAAGTCCCTTTGGTCAGAAAGGACACTGTCCCTATCAGAGGCTGGAGGGGCTCGAATACCATGAGGCCAGTGGCCCCCACCTCAGCTGCACACTAGAAAGCACCCAGGGGAGTTAGAACTTTCCTTGCCTAAGCCTCAATGGAGGCCTTTAACCTGGACTCTGGGGGACCTGTAGATTTACCGGGCCCCACCCCAGCCTCACTATCTAGCCTTCTCTCCCTGGCCCTCAGGCTCCACCCTCCTAGCAGCCTCATCTGTTCCACCTGTAGGTGCTCTTCATTCCTTCAGAAACGCCGTCTGCCTGTGCAAGCCTTTCAAACTTTAAACGCCATTTCCACGGGATGATCCCATCCTTGACCAAGGCAAGGAATGTTCTTTCTTCAGACCTCCCCACAGCGAGGAATTCATCATTCCTCCAAATGTTTGTTCTAGTCTACCTGGTTCCTGGTATTTTCCATATCTACTGTCTATGCATACTGGCTCTTAACCACCTTTAGGCCTGGGGTTGGGATTTGGTATTTCATCCCTCCTAACACGATGCCTGGGAAGCAAGAACTCCAGGACAGTAATGCAGGCACTTCATTTGCATTGCATTAGCTGATTGGGACCCTGCTGTCTCATCCACTAAGTCATGCCCACCTTTTAAAAGTTTGTTTTATTGACTTATTGGGGGGCACATGCAGGCCACGTATCAGTTTCATTTTGGAGATGTGGCTGTTCTAATTATCAAAATTTCTACATTAAGCCTCCTAGAGTTGATGGCAGAAGAGGAATGAGAAGTCCAACTCGCCGGCTCTTCCCTCACACCAGCATCTCCTCCTGTCCCTGTGCTGCTGTACACAGGCCGTTAACCTCCTCAGGGTTATTCTACCCAGGGCCACAGCATCTCACCACAGCAGACAGCCTCGCTGCCCAGAACTTCCTGTGCTCGGCAGCCTCCCTGAGCAAACCACTGCCCTGACCCTTCCACAGCATGAGGGCGTCTAGCACAGCAGTGCGCAGTATGTCCTCCTCTGTGGGCTGTTGCTACATCTCTGGCATTCAATTATCTGGCCAAGTGTAATTACAAAATGATCAACTGGGGGCTGGGGAGATGGCTCAGTGGAATAAGCACTTCCCTGGCAAGCGCAAGGGCCTGAGTTCAATCCCAGGTTCTGAAAAAAAAAAAAAAAAAATCAACTGCAGGGCTGAGGGCTGCAAAGCAATCAGACCTTGGTCCACATGCAAACCGAGGGCAGAAAGACTTACCATTTTAGAAATATTTTCTAAAACTGAAAGGAACCTTATCTTCAAAAGGTGCACATTGGTAGGTCATGGTTAGCATGTCTAGCCTGCATGAGGCCTTGGGTTCAACCCCCAGCACCACAAAACAAAAATAACAAAAATACAGCCACAGTGGTACATGCCTGTCATCCCAGCCCTAGGAGGCTGAGGCAGGAAGATAATGAATTAGAGTTCATCCTGAAAAGGTCTGGGGATAGCTCAGCAAGAAGTCCCTAGGCTCACTCTCCAGAAAACAAAAAAAATAAACAACCCCCAATAACAAAGGTGCTCAATTTTTTTGTACCTCCTCAGGGAATTCACAGAATGGCTGCAGCTCAGTATTCATTATTCCTGGCAAGAATGACCACAGTAGAGTGACCATGCCCACTCAGGGTCGAGAGATACCATATAGCAGGAGCATGTGGCAGCTACTGTGGCAAAGCAACCACGTACTGGCCATGTGGCCATGTGGTCATGTGGCCATGTGGCTTTTCCCTGTCTATAGATGTGACACAAGGAAATTACCTATTTACTCACAGGACTTTTGGGGGGAGGGACTAAAAGCGAGACTTTAAAAAAAATTCTGGCACACTGTAGTTAGGGGTTATTACCATCTCCTCAAGCAGAAAGGACTAAACACTAGCTAACTGATTACTAGGCCAAGAGAACATGAAGGGTCAACACATCTGACTTGTCTCTTCAGTGAATCAGAAGTTAATCAAATAAGAGGACTCATACGGCATCCTGAAGGTCAAGCCCTGTCCCTGCCAGCTCTCAGGGGCTGACTTCTTTTGCAGCAGGATGGAGATGATCTAGCACATTTGAATTGCAATCGAAGGTAAACAGAGCCCTGGTGAGTGAGAGAGCCACGAGAGTGCAGAGCTGGGTGCTTAGTGGATGTGTGAATCCCTTTTTTACATTACGCTACGGTCTTTTTCTCCAATATCACACTCCAAACAAGGAAATTAAATTAAGCATTGTTTAAAATGCCTCAGACAATAACATAAATTTGTATTAAATGACTTTAGTGTCATTTTCTTGTTTGGAGTGGAAGATGGGAAAACACTGGAGTGGTAGAAAGAGTAAATAGCTAACTCGATTAATCCTGTGGAAGGAGAGGCTGGAACCACATGAGTGACTTTTGCATGTGTTTGGTTAATATTTTCCTGAAAATTGCTGTTAGCTCTTACAGATCCAAATCAAAACCCACTGTGCCATATAGCCAACAACTTAATCCTGAAGTAAGGGATGGAAGGCTTGACAAGACACCACACTGTTCAGAACAACAGAAAGAAAAAAGCGTTAGAGAGAGATAGAGCCTGAGATTTAAAGCCTGCCTGAGAGAAGATGCAAGCCAAGAAGGAAGGGAGGCTCACGGTGGGCAAGGAAGGCGGGGACAGGAGCATGGAGGCCACTTCCTGCAGGCCAGTGCCGGGGCCCGTGATGCTGAAGTCTGTAACGGACAAAGGGCAAGGGAGGTGCTTGGAGGTGAGCGCTAAAGCACCCCGAAGGGAAACTCAGCCGTACCCCAGTACCCCACCGCCTTGGCCACAGCAATTGTCACCTTCCTTCAGACCCACAAAGGCGGGGTAGAGAAAAGGAGAGTGCCTTTGCTGGCCAGCTGTGTCCTAACCAGCTGAGACCCAGGACCTGCCACTCACACCCAAGAAGGAAAGCTGTGGTCTGTTCACCACTTTGGTTCAGGGCAGAGCCCTCCTGGTGGAAGAAAACATGTGGAGCAAAGCTGGTTGGGCAAGCAGAGCAGGGAAGAGTGCCAGAGCAAGAGGTGGAGGGGCCGGATGGGTGCTGAGGCCACTCTTCGCTGACCTGTCCAGGCACACTGGGGGGTGCTCCACCAAGTGTTGGGATAAATCCCCAAAACAATCAAGGTGAAACCCTAACTGAACTATCACATCCTATCCACTTTCAACTTGCTACCTAAACATATCTGCCTAAGCTACACTGTACATAATCTCCAAATAATGACAACACGACTCTGTCTAACATGATACAACTATCCTGAGTACAACTGGGAATACAATAATCCCTTCCCCCAAGTATCAGTAGTTCCAGCACTTTTCTAATGTCCAAGACCACAGTCAGGTGTGGTGGTACACATCTTTAATCCCAGAATTTGGGAAGCTGAGGCAGGAGGATCACTGTGAGTTCAAGGCCAGCACGGACTACATAATGAGATCTTGTCTCAAAAAGCAAAAAAAAAAAAAAAGTCTGAAACCAAGTTTCTTCTGAGACCTCAGACAAACCCTTAGTTATAAACCTCTGTAAAAATAAAAAACTACATGATCCCAAGGTACAACGGCAAGTGTAAATACTCCTATCTAAAAAGAGGACTAGTTTAGGGAGCAGCTGAGCTACAGATGGGCTACACTTTGGGGGCTACAGCAAGGCCAGCCCCAAGAACATGGAGCATCAGAGGCAAGCGATGTGAACAAGTTGATCCGAATAGAGCAAATTCAGTCCAGCAGGTGTGTGGCCCGAGTGTTCCTCCCTGTTAACTCCAGCACAGATAGCTCTGGGGGTGTTTCTCTTTCAGTGTTCTCAGCAAAATACTGCAACCTTACACTTTTGACTTCATTGCATGCTTGCCCCCCTTTTGCTGTATGTAAATAAAGACACAGACCATGCTGGGTGGTTGCAATGTCTCCATCAAAGAGGTCAGGTCCCACCTAATCCCAGCTTTCCATCTCTGTTTTTTTGTAGGGAGTGGAACTGGGGATTGAACTCAGGCCCTTTGACTTGCCAGGCAAGTGCTTATTCTACTGAGCCATCTCCAAGCCCACCAGCTTTCCTTTTAGCATGTGTCAATAGCTTTTTCTTAATCTCCCATCACTCCCTCACTGGACCCAAGTGAGGCTGCATGGGTCTCAGAAGAAGAGGAGATAGAAATAAATCAGAGAAAAGCAATGCTGAGAGCCCACAGGGCAAACGTTACATCCTGTAGCTTCATATCTGGTGTCCAGGGTACATAGAGGTAAGTACGTGCCTTTGTGAGTTCCAAAGGGCTTGGGCAAGCCTGTCACAATGATCTTGGCAGTCACAGTTCACACAGCTCTCTTTGGGGCTGGCTCCACTCACTGCCCACGGTTTTCCTTCCCAGATATTCTACATTCCTGGCGTCAGCAACACCCCAGAGTCACGGGTGTACCTCTGCCCTCATTTACAGAGCTTCACGTACGGCCCTCTCAGGCCTTCCTTTGAGATCTAGGTGGAAGCTTCCCTGACTCCACAACTCTTACATTCTCCATGCTAGCAAATTTGACATCATGAAGATGATGCCAAGGTCCGCAGAGATAGGAGCAAGTCCTACTCTGACTATGGCTCCAGTGACCTCTGAGAGCCTGGATGGCTGAACACAGTGAAATAAATTTCAGGGAACAAAGTGCAAGTCACTACTCCTTGGGCCCCAGTTTTACACATGGTTGTTTCTGGGATAAAATTTATCTTTTTCAAAGTTTTCTGCTGCCCTTTCCCCCCAGTTATCACTATAAATGTAGCCAAAAGCAGCTAGCAGTAACCATTCTATAGCCTGAATGTTAGACTCTCTTCAAATTTCCACTACTAGATTAATTTGTCTACTACTCTTAATCCCAGTCTCTTGCAAAGTCTCAGGACATGGACAAAATATATACAAATATTCTGTCAAAATGTACTACATAGGGCTGGCCAAATAGCTCAGCAGATTAAAGCACCTGCAAGCAGGCTCAGGGGCTGGGGATTTGATCCCCGGGCCTACCTACCATTGTAGCCTCACCCCTGGGGCATGCTGAGATGGCAATTGAGACTTGGCTTGGTGGCATGCGCCTGTAATCCCAGCTCTTGGGAGGCTGTAAACAGGAGGATCACTATCAGTCCAATCTAGTAGTGAGACCCTGAGCACCCTGTAGACCCTTCGCTAAAATACAAAGAAAAAAAAAATTATGGCTTCTAGGCTATATGCCAGTACATTCCTTCTTTTTTTTTATTTGAGTTTTTTCCCCATAATTTTATTGAGAAACAAATAGTAATGAGACAATTTCAAATCAAATTGGTGGACAGTTTCAATAATTAACACATTGCATACTGTCTTCCTAGTGGTTATTTGTTGTACAAGAT